>JACEGR010002484.1:0-127923 GCA_014170235.1 Listronotus bonariensis | reverse complement strand
GACGGGGTACATGCATATTTATTGAGAGCCCCCATTTATTGTACTCCTCCTAAAGTTTTCGTAGCATAAAAGTTGAGTCATGCACTCAGCACCTGGTCGTCCGACAATAAGAGAGTATACAGCGTTGAGTCACTGATGGGCATACCCATTACACTTTACTTTCTATGATTTTAGAGCTCCTTCTTGGTAGATTAAAAAAAGGACGAGTCTTAAGCCTTTTGTGACTGAGAATTCCTGTGGAAGTTTTTTTCCTATTTTGATAGCGCTAGTGGTATTACTACTTAGGGTTTTCACCACATTGATATAAGGCTTTACTGATACCGATTTTCTGCATACATCGCCACAGCTGACCGCCAAAGTATCATTACTTATAGCAAATATTAATGTACAAAAAGCAATCTTCGGTTAGGTACATTATTTTAAGGTGTTGCAACTTTTATGATAGGTATTATATAGAAAAACTTAATTTTAAACTCTAGTAAGCCAAAACACTTAAGTAAGTCCCAACCATCCTAGGTTTTGATAAAATTGAAGCTGCAAAACGGTTGCTATGCCATGTTACTATCTTATGCTGCCGCCACACATTGGCCGAATTATTTGTCGAAACATTTGGCAAACTATTAGTAAATAATATATGAACTGTCCGTAGATATAAAACTTGAGTGTTTTTTTCATCTCATCTTTCTTCTCTCATTTAAAAAATACGATATACAGGTTGAAAATAAGGCTTGGATCGGAAAATTTGAAATTTTTTAGGGCCCTATATACACACTTTAAGTCGAAACTATGCCCGAATAAAATAAGTGAAAATAAGTATATTAAAATGTTGTGCCAATCGAGGCGAATGCAGACGAACTACCCGTCCACATAATGGTTATTTGCAAAAGTTCGTCATAGTTGGGACAATGTCTGGAGGCGGCATTAAAAACAAGCAAAAATAATTAAGTTATGTAATAAAGTGTATGATTATAGTTCCTTTTTATATAAAAGCAAATAATACATTGGACAATTCGTCGGAAATATTACGAAGTGGCTTATTAGGCGTTGAGCCAGAGGGTTTCACTAACTCTCACATGAGCCAGAATATTCATTTTTGACTATTTGGCTCAACGCCTATATCTCAAAAAATATGAAAATTGACTAGAGCCGATATTATTACCTAAAATAAGTTGCTCCTTAATATTACGAATTAGCATAAGATAGATTTTAATAGCTGTAAAGTTATAGAAATATATTATCTAACTTATTTCATTTTACTAAGAAAAAAGTGGCTCAAAAAATACCTAAAAGGTACTCTTGGGAAATTGAAAAAAAAGAGATACGCCACTTCGTGATATTGACGACAAATTTTGATCAATATAAAGTTTGAATGACAAACCACATAATTAGACCATTGTTAGCCTTTGAACAACATGCCGGCAGTGCAGTTAATTACCCAATTAAAACAAAATAGGAAATACAAAAATGGCGGTCTTAAAAGAATACGTTCTTTTTTTAAGTACCCACTTAATTAAACATGGGTTCTCTTATTCTCTTTGTCTAAAATTAATAGGTTGTTTTACAATTATCCTTTACTTTCGCAAATTTTAAGAACCTATCGATCTTGACCTAAGAATTCAAACTAATTAAACAACCAGGTTTGATAATTACTAAAGTTAACTAAAGAGCATATGGAGAAACCTTTCTTGATTAAGTCTTTGCATGTAGGTTACATAAACTTACAGAGCACTGATCATTTTTTTTTCTTTTATTTAATGGTCAAAACACACTAGGAGCTTAGGTCTAAGTACGCTCACGGAACAATCAAATATTTTACATGCTACATATTTAAATGCCATTCAAAGTCATTCATTTAAAAAGCATATAAAATATTTGATGCGTGTGCTCTAACCTTTAATGTGCAGAAGTACTTACTTTGCCTGCTTTTTATTTCTAATATTTCTTAACGTCGATTTTTTAAAATAATTTAGAAAGATACAATGATTTTGTTTAATTCAGTAGTAAAATTTAAAGGAAATAAATTATTGTAATTCACGTAGATAAGATTAGCTTGAAGGTGGCTTGTAATCCTTTAACACTGCAACCTGCTTAGGTTTATTGTGTATCCTCCATCCCTATGTTAGAGCACACCAGGGTTGCCACAATGATTTTTATAAAAGTACTAGAATGTACTAGATTTGACTAAGAAGCTAAAGCTAAAAAATAGTTTAAACGGGGGGGGTGTGTAAGTAAAATAAAAGTCAAAATTAAACATGAAAATTTTAATAACAACTCATTAATATTCATGTTAAGCAACTAATCATTCGAATCATCTGACAATATTAATGATGAATTTAACAATTCTTTGTCAGGTTCAATATCCGCTAATTGAACCCATTCAATAATATTATTTTCATATTCTGACTCTAAAATTGGAAACAAAGGATAGACTTATGCAACATCTCTATTTACCCATTTGTTGTCTTATCGATCGACGAGTTGCACGCAGTATATTCTTATAATATGTGTGTCCCAGGATGTTTTACAAGAAGACAAATGGACAAAAAATTTTGGAATTTTTAAACGTCCTTTAGGGAAAACTGGTCGCATGATTCAAAACTAATAAATACAAAATTTTACTCCGATTGATAAAATACAGGGCAGTTATAACTAAAAATATGAAAAATGACCAAGACTAAAGTACCTTTATTTTTAAAAAATAGGACAAAATTGTATAAGTAAATGTTGTAAAGAATTAAATTTTATGTCAAAATGTAAAGTTAAGCAATTAAAGTCAAAAAATATTTTTGTCAATTTTTTACATTATGCATTAACAGTTTTTCAAATACTTGGCTTAAGGCAGCGAATTTTTAAAAAATATGTAAAATTAATACATTTTCTTTTAAACCTTGCTCCCTCTTGCCCATTATTTACGTTGTAACGCGCAATGTAAAAAATTGACAATTTTATTTTTTTAACTCTCATGCTTTAACATCAAAATTTTATTCTCTACAACATTTACTTATACAATTATGTTTTATTTAAAAAATAAAAGTAGTGAAATCCTAGACATTGTATGATGGACATGTATAATAGCAATTGAAGTAAAATTTGTTATTATTTATTAGATTTGGACCATGCGACCACTTTTTCCAAAAATTTGTTTTAAAATTCAGAATCTTTTGGTCCATTTGTCCTAATGTAACACCTATCCTGGGACACACTGTATGTATGTGTGTAATATTGTAAAAATAGGAATATAATTTTAAAAAACGTACTAGATTTTGATGAGTACGTACTAGACCACTAGATTATATTGAAAAGTACTAGATCTAGTACAAATGTACTAGGTGTGGTAACACTGGAGCACACTATCCAAGCCGGTCTGTTTAATCAGACTCCACAAGCTTGAAACTGGCTCCTTGCTAAATGTTGCTGCTTTAGGTTTTTCCCACCCAACCTTGCAAACCGCAGACGACAAAGGGCTTCACAGTAGCACGCACCATATGTTTCTGCGGTTTCTTCTTCTTCCACACAGAACCTTCATCAATTTTCTTCTGCCAGGCCTATGATTTCCAGGTGTTTATTTAGTATGCAATGACCTGTTAGTTGACCCACTATTATTCTTACTGCCTTCCGGTTGTAATTCAGAAGGTCTTTCGTAAATTCCAGCGAGTATGCCTTTGTGAATTTTTTTCGCCTGACGCTGCGCTGCCCTGGTGTTTTTACTACCAGTCTTGGGATTCCCTTATGATCCATGATCTAATAGATGACTTTACTTGGCATGACGGAATACTACAGTAATGCTCGGGGCCTACCATTGTAATTCACGTATTGGGAAGTGTTAATACCTATATACACACAAATTACTAGAAAATTTAAAATTTTGACAATGAAAATTCAAAGAGTATTACCTTCTGGAATCTGGCCATTTTATGTTAAGAAAAATACTTAGTTACGACACAAACAACACACATCTAACCTTAAATATTTTCTATGCTTTTAATTTCCTGTGGTCGTTAAGTTCGTTTCCACACCTGTATAGAATATAAGAAAACTACCTTTATTTTTAAACTTAGATAAAAATGTTATTTTAAAAATTATATAAAATTAGAATTATGCCATTTTTTTATCTTTGGACAATCCACAAAGGCTGAAAGCTTAAATACTAAGGTACCGTGGGTGTCTTAAGCAAGGTAAGAGAAAGTTTGTTAACACTTGAAGATTTGGGGGAGAAGGAAAGACCTCCGCTGGCAGTAGGTTCCATAGCCTAGAAACTCTAGGGATAAAAGAACGAACGAAATGGGAAGTTCGGGGCCTCGTCCAGTTGGACCGTATAGGAATGCATACGTGCGGCACCACGAGTTTCTCTGTTGGGAGCTGCAAGAGGAACTATACTGGATAATTCGTCGGAGTAGAAGCCGTAAAAGTATCTGTAAAGAGCGATAGATCTCCCACAGCTCGACCATGGGCAAGAGAAGGAAGTCTTTGAGTAAGTAAAGGATCATTAATAAGACGAACCGCTCTTCTTTGAATGGCATCAAGACCTTAGCATTCTTGATGCCATTCAAAGTTGTAGGGGATGCCATTTTCCTGACATGAGAACAATATTCCAGAGAGGTGGAATTTGGGACACATACAAAGTGTATAAATTGGAAGAAGAAAAATACTTTTAGGCTCGGAAAAGAAATCCAAGCTATTTTAAAGCCGCGGTGGTTATAGATACAATGTGTTTATGCCAGTTAAGGTTATTCTAAAATGTGACGCCCACAAGGTTAAATGTGTCCCCGCTCTTCAAAATCTAACCACTCATAAGCAAAGGGTGAATGTTTTATGATTTTTTTCGCGACAAGGAACATAATTGTGTTTTGTATGCATTAAATTGAACGAGATTTTTGGCGCCCCAATCCAATATCAAATTGAGATCCTGTGAAAGAGATATTTTCCTGTTGTAAATATTTGTGTTTTAAAGTATAAAAATTTTATTATTCTTAAAACATTTAAAATTATTTTGACATCTAAAATAAAAAAATAAAATTATGCGTTTGCGTCACTGCTCATTCAGCATCTAAAATCGTACGTTTTTATTCCAAACTTCTCGAAATAGTTATATTAAGAAATGATTTCGCAAATAAAAAAAAACATTTACGTAAAAGAACTGTAGTTTACAATAAGTATAGTTTGTTATTTCAATACCATTAAACTTTGACCAACACGCTATAATTATGGACATAAAAAGACAACAAAAGCAAATTATGTTTTTCTTGTTTGGCAATTTTAAACATATTCCAATCCAATTTAGTAGTCAATTGAGAACATGATAAACCTAAATAATAATCTTGTACCCCCTGAACCATTTCCCGGTTTTTATGAACAGTATGAATATCTCTTGGGTAAGTCACACTTTTCGTTTTAAATTTTATTTTATTTTTTAGTTAAATTAGAACAAGCAATTTATTTCGACATATTTTTAAATATTGTTAGGTCATATTTATTTAAGCATTATCTTTTTTATAACTTAGGTAAAAATTGCGTGGAATTTGTTTTAAGGTCTGTACACAGGGTGTTTCAGAATAAGATGCTTACCCTTTTTAAATGCCTTTAATTACATTTTTATATTTGTTATATCACTCTAATAGTTATTTATGTAACAGGTGCCAAAATATTTTTTTACAAATAAGAGCTTTGGCGGCATGAACAGTCAGATGGAATACCAGCCATCGTTTTAAAAAAATCTGCTCCTGAACTTGCACCTATTTTAACCAGGCTCTATCGAATTTCATATGACACGGGTATATTTCCAGACAGCTGGAGAGCTGCACGTGTCCAGCCTATTCCCAAAAAAGGATCTAAATCTCTTCCATCCAACTATAGGCCCATTTCACTCCTCTCAATGCTTTGTAAAGTAATGGAGAAATCCATTAACTCGCAAATTCTTAGGTACTTAGAAAAATATAAAATTTTACATGACAGGCAATACGGATTTCGTCACAAGAGATCTACAGCAGATCTTCTTTCCTTCGTTTCACACAACTGGAACAAGTCTCTTGAGTTTCTAGGTGAGTCCCAGATCGTTGCTCTTTGATATATCTAAAGCTTTTGACCAAGTCTGGCATGACGCACTTCTTAATAAACTCCCCTTTTACGGTCTTCCAACTAAACTCTGCTCTTAGCTCTCCAGTTATCTTTCTAATCGACGTACATCAGTCATTGTTGATAACCACTCTTCAAGCTTTAATTAAATTAATGCTGGAGTGCCACAGGGTTCAGTACTAGCACTAACTTTGT
The DNA here is from genome assembly GCA_014170235.1 of Listronotus bonariensis. Classification (NCBI taxonomy): domain Eukaryota; kingdom Metazoa; phylum Arthropoda; class Insecta; order Coleoptera; family Curculionidae; genus Listronotus; species Listronotus bonariensis. The sequence continues at coordinate 121,656 of JACEGR010002484.1, read as the reverse complement.
TTCTTCTTCACATCAACGACCTTCTTTCTTCCACAACCAATCCCATTCATAGTTATGCTGACGATAGTACCCTTCACTCCACTTTTCAGGTTCCCAAACCAATCTCTTAACCCGACTTGGAAAGCAAACGCAGGGCGATGCAGATATCTCTTTCACAGGATCTCAATTTGATATTGGATTGGGGCGCCAAAAATCTCGTTCAATTTAATGCATCCAAAACACAATCATGTTCCTTGTCGCGAAAAAATCATCAAACACTCATCCTTTGCTTATGAGTGGCCAGGTTTTGCAGAGCGGGGACACATTTAACCTTGTGGGCGTCACATTTGAGAATAACCTTAACTGGCATAAACACATTGTATATATAGCCACCGCGGCTTCAAAAAGCTTGGATTTCTTTTCCGAGCCAAAAAGTATTTTTCTCCTTCCAATTTATACACTTTGTATGTGTCCCAAATTCGACCCTCTCTGGAATATTGTTCTCATGTCTGGGGAATGGCATCCCCTACAACCCTTAGCATTCTTGATGCCATTCAAAGAAGGGCTGTTCGTCTTATTAATGATCCTTTACTTACTCCAAGACTTCCTTCTCTTGCCCATCGTCGAGCTGTGGGAGATCTATCGCTCTTCTGTAGATACTTTTACGGCTTCTGCTCCGACGAATTATCCAGTATAGTCCCTCCTCTTGCAGCTCCCAACAGAGAAACTCGTGGTGCCGCGCGTATGCATCCCTATACAGTTCAATTGGACAGGCCCCGAACTTCCCATTTCGTTCGTTCTTTTATCCCTAGAGTTTCTAGACTATGGAACCTGCTACCAGCGGAGGTCTTTCCTTCCCCCTAAATCTTCAAGTTTTTAAGTCCCGTGTTAACAAACTTCCTCTTACCCTGCTTAAGACACCCACGGTACGTTAGTATTTAGGCTTTCAGCCTTCGTGGATTGTCCAAAGATAAAAAAAGTGCTGCAATTCTAAATGTAAAAAAAATTACCGCATGTGTTGCATACTAAATTTTTGCACGTACCCAGTGTCAAGTTACAAATTTACTACCCCCTAACTTTTTAAATTTTTACCCTATAAAAGAAATAACAACACTATTTTGTTGGGTTCATTCTGTAGTACTCGTAGCCCTCTTTAGAATTCTTATATCTTTTAAGATATACAGGGTACGACAAAAATTATAAATTTTAAAAGAAACACCCTTTATACACCCATAACCATAAATTCGGTGCTCTTTGATAAGAAAAAAATCACAAAAAGTTTAAAGCAAATAAATCGGCATGCTTGTCTTCGCGGCCGCCTTTGCTATATTTCTTTTATGATATGCCGGTTGATGCAGCTGGTCATCGCACTATGGGATAGAAATTAATTTTTTGGTCAAAATTCTGAAACTTACCAATCTAACTTAAAATGAGGTGCTTTTTACTGGAAAAATATTATAAATTATTACAAATGCTTTTGGAAACCTAAAACTTATTATATGTTATTATAAATTTACACCCCCTTAACATTATTATTTTTTATTGTACAAAATAAACTAAAATGTCAGCTTGTTTGGTTAATTCGGTAGTATTCTAATCAGTAATCCGATGATTATTATCTCATATGATATACAGGGTACGACAATAGGTATGATTTTTTAAATGGAATACCCTGAATATTATATCACCACCAAAAAAATCTTTTAAAATGCTTTAAAAAATACTACATTTGATGTGTCTATCTCAATTAGTTTCGGAAATATGACCATCCAAATCTGAAAAATAATTTTAAATTATTCTTAGAAGCGTAATAGAGATACATCTTCCCAACTTTTTATTTTTTAACGTATAAAATAAATAAAAAACACTGTTTTGTTGGGTAGATTCTGTAGAATCCATATCTTTCATCAGAATGCTTTTATCTTTTAGGATATACAGTGTAGGACAAAACATATTAAATTTTAAAATGGAAAACCTTGTAAATTATAAAAAAATCTTGTATCTGTCCTTACACTCAGAAGTAGCAAAAAGTAGGAAGGCAATTGTAAGTACAAAAACTGATAAAGAAAAAGGTAAAAAATCTTTGACAAAAGTAGCGAGACTTCGCGAGACTGCATCGGAAACACAACAATAGCTCTTATTATTTAAACTCTTTTACTTTTTTAGTAAACAAGGCTAATAATAAACTAAGTAGATTAAATGTTGTATATTTATGTTTACTTAAAATACATTTTCAAGTTTCTTATTACCCCAATAGAAGTCGTCATATCCTTTTATAATTTTGCGTACATGTAGTTTGGAGTATCTACTTTGAAATACACAGCATGAGCCATTAAAATTTCAAAGTTGCTTTTTGGCCAAAATAATGGATTTCTATCCCATAGTGTATCGGCGCGTCGCTGTAAAGGATAGCGGCGCCTTTGTATAAAATAGTCCGATTGCAGGCGGCCTTTTTTATGTTTTTTGTATTATTTTCAAAGGGTACCGAATTTGCGCTTTTAAAATCAAAAAGAGTACAATCTGGAGCCAGAAACCTCGTAGATGACTTTGACACATTTTAACATCTGATGATTGCATTTTAGTTTTTTTGGGACCATGCAGAACTTTTTAGAGAAAATTTTTTTTTTTCGTAAAATTAATAAGCCAAAAAGTGTCCCATATGACGCCAACTTACGTAGACACATTCGGGTGTATATACCTAAATAAAATTAACACTTATTCTTTTGATATAGATGGCCGTTATTCCGAAATTAATAAAAAAAATAAGACCTTGTGGGTGATATAATATTATGGATGTTCATTAAATCAAACTTCTTATCTTGCCCTGTGCAGTGTGGCCACCATATTCGACACGGTCTGTAGCTGATAACCATGGGGTTTTAAAAAAGTAAATACTGAAACATATACAGGTCGGATAAGGCCACAGTATAGAATTATTCTACTCTATACAGGATGTCTCAAAAAAGTGTGACGTATCAAAGTTATATTTTTTTAAATGGAACACCCTATATTTCATGACGGTTTAGATTCTACATAAAAAATAATTTAAGTTTGTTAATAGTACCAAGTAGTCTAATTTTATTCGTTTTTGTGATATTTGATTTTTTCAAAATGCAGGGGTGCAATTAAATTAATTTTATTTTAACAATATAAACTCCTTAAACTTTAAAATTTGTTACAAGATTAGGAAAAGTCTGCCTTATCATACGTAGGTCATATCGAGATCATAGATTATACAGGGTGATCAAAAATAATTTCAATTTTTAGAAAGTCAAATAGCAATATCTCTCTTATTTTAAATGGAACACCCTGTATTTTTACACCACATGATGACAAACTAAATGCTCTTTCAAATGGTGTATAGGTTGCCTATACCTATCTTTTATACTTTTTAAGTAAATTCCGTTTTAACATATTTTTATTCCAAATGTCTATTTAAATGTAAGTAGGCTGTGATATAGCTATGCCTATTTACTAAGCCGTTATTGCAAAATGTAAATTTGTTGGAAAAAGCACAAAATTAAAAGATTTTGTATTATCTGCCACCATTTTTAAAATTCACAGAAAAAAAATTCATTAGTTGCTTATAATGCTACTTCCAATAACACTTATTTCAGCTGAATGTGGTAATGATAAAACTTGTGTTTTTAAACAATCCTAATAACGCCTCTGGTCAGTTATGACGACATTCTGTGACCTATAACTCGTTTCTTTCCATTATCCATAATCACTGTGTCAAATTTTAAAGCAACTATTAAGGTTATCGGATGGTTTCTCCTGGAATATTTTCAGGATTAACTCTAGACTAAAGTAAACCATTTTTTTCACATCCTACCAGTATTATATTATCTTGTTGTTGTAGAAGAAGGGTTTTTATTTAAAATCATTGAAATTTCTTTTAAACTGACTAAAACACTAGTAATCAATAAATGGTCGTTGTTATTTTCTTAAGAAAAATATTAATGGCTGCTATGTCACAGCCAACTTTAATTTAAATAAACATTTGGACTAAAAATTTGTAAAAACAGATTTTACTAAAAAGCACAAAGATAGGTATAGGCAACCTATACACCATTTGAAAAGAGTATTTTATTTGTCATCATGTGACGTAAAAAAATACAGGGTGTTCCATTTAAAATAAGAGAGATATGGCTATTTGATTTTCTGAAAAATTGAAATTATTTTTTGATCACCCTGTACAATATTTGATCTTGATTTGACCTACGTATGATATGGCAGACTTTTTTCAATCTTGTTACATATTTTAAAGTTTAAAGTGTTAAAAGTGTTAAAGTAAAATCAATTTAATTTTACCTCTGCATTTTCAAAAAAATCAAATATCACAAAAACGAATAAAATTAGACACTTAGTACTATAAACAAACTTGAGTTATTTTTTAAAGTAGAATCTAAAACCGTCATAAAATATAGGGTGTTCCATTTAAAAAAATATAACTTTGATACGTCACACTTTTTGAGACACCCTGTATAGACTAAAATAATTTTATACTGTGGTCTTATCCGACCTGTATATGTTCCAGTATTTACTTTTTTAAAAACCCCAAAGGGATGAGTATAAAATGATAACTGATTTAAAGGTACAAAATCAACCAAACAAATTAGCTTTTATATTTATTTTATAAGATCAAAAGTAAGAATTTAAGGGGAGGGAAAGTGTAAATAAATGACGACACCCGGTACATATTAATTTTATGATTTTTCTGAAATTTAGTGACACAAACTAAAGAAGTAATATAATGACAGAATTCATGTTAACTTGATTTTTGGTTTAGTTGATGTCGCATTTACTGTTACATTGCGTAAATTTATATTATAATAAATTCTTGTAGGAATTAAAAAAAAAAACTAGTTTAAAATGTTTTAAAAGCTTTAAAAAATTAAATAAAAAATTATTTTTTTAATATTGGTTCACATCCATTAAACGACATTTTGCTTTTGCACAATTTTATAAATTATTATTTATTAATTTTTTATTATTTTATTTTTTATTTCAGTGGTACAAACTAGAAAAAAGGCTTTTAACATGCCGCATCTGGAATCAATTAACAGAATTACCAACTTACCGATTGTAGAAACAGGCTTTTCTGTGACAATATATACCAAAGAATAAAGGTAAGTAATAAAACTAATTTGTTATCTGTGACTGACAATAGTTTGGACAAAAATGGTATAGAAAAATATTTTAAAGCTATAACGATACTTTTAAGCAATCGGCTTAGCAACAAGTAAATTCTTTTTTTTTTTACTTTATGGAGTTTTAAAAAAGTAAATACTGAAACATATACAGGGTCGGATAAGGCCACAGTATAAAGTTATTTTACTCTATACAGGATGTCTCAAAAAGTGTGACGTATCAAAGTGATTATATTTTTAAATGGAACACCCTATATTTTATGACGGTTTTAGATTCTACATAAAAAATAATTTAAGTTTGTTAATAGTACCAAGTGTCTAATTTTATTCGTTTTGTGATATTTGATTTTTTTCAAAATGCAGAGGTGCAATTAAATTAATTTTATTTTATGACAATATAAACTGCTTAAACTTTAAAGTTTGTTACAAGATTAGGAAAAGTCTGCGCTTATCATACGTAGGTCATATCGAGATCATAGATTATACAGGGTGATCAAAAATAATTTCAATTTTTAGAAAAGTCAAATAGCCATATCTTCTTATTTTAAATGGAACACCCTGTATTTTTACACCACATGATGACAAGTCAAATGCTCTTTCAAATGGTGTATGGGTTGCTTATACCTATGAATGTGGTAATGATAAAACTTGTTTTTAAACAATCCTAATAACGCCTCTGGTCAGTTATGACGACATTCTGTAACCACTCTAACTCACGTTCTTACACAGTATCCCTGCAATCACTGTGTCAATTTTTTTAAAGCAACTCTTAGGGATTATCAGATGTGGTTTCTCCTGGAATATTTTTCAGGAATAACTCTGGACCACAGCTAAACCGTTTTTCTCACATCCTACCAGTATTATGTCATCTTGTTGTTGTAGAAGAAGGGTTTTTATTTACAAATCATTGAAATTACTTTTAAACTGAATTTAAACACTAGCTAGTCAATCAATTGAATGGTCAAGTTCGTTATTTTCTTAAGAAAAATATTAATGGCTTGCTATGTCACAGCCAACTTTAATTTAAATAAACATTTGGACTAAAAATTTGCAAAAACAGATTTTACTAAAAAGCACAAAAGATAGGTGTGGGCAACCTATACACCATTTGAAAAGTATTTTATTTGTCATCATGTGACGTGAAAAAGTACAGGGTGTTCCAGTTCAATAAGAGAGAGTCTATGGCTATTTGATTTTCTGAAAAAGTTCAAAATAATTTTTTGATCGCCCTGTACAATATTTGATCTTGATTTGACCTAGTGTACTGATATGGCAGACTTTTCTAATCTTGTTGGAGCATTTTAAAGTTTAAAGTGTTTAAAAGTGTTAAAGTAAAATGCCGTTCTAAACTTACAAGCCCATGCTATTAAAACCGCACTGTTTGTACAGTATTTAAGCCAAATTTTAACGGTTCTTAAGTCTGAACGGCTTCTGGCCGGATTTCTGAAAACAGTAGTGGTGCCAGTGGCTGGAGAACAGCCCCCTTTCAATCTGAAAAGCAGCGCGATGCTCCTGGCACTTAGCCATATGTAACCCAAATTATTTTTAGTATGCCAAAAGTAGTAAAAATGACACATCTTTTTACCCAAATTCAACCCTGATTTGTTATCTTGTTCCATTAAAGCATAAAGCGGCGGAAAGCGTCTTTAACATTCTTCACTGCATTTTTAGAATCCCTAACAGCCTGATAGGTCACATTTGCCCATGCCGAGAACAACACCTTCTTTTTCTTACGGTAGTAGTATTACAGCAGTTCAGCCATAGTACTTTTCACGCGACCGTTGACCTAGGTAGACAGAATCGATCTGCAAAACATTGGATGAAGTTGTCGAAGAAAAATTCCTTCCATTAATTTACCACCAGAAATGGTAAGATTACGCCTATATTTTATATTAAAAATTTTGGATTCAATGGAGGTCGTAATTTAATTTCTCTAACGGAAATCTCCCATCGGCCGCCATCTTAAATAGTTATTTTTGTACCAAGTGGCGTAAAATAAACAGCACCTTTAACGCCCGCGGCCTGGAAAGTTGTTGCCCGAGCTCCGCGAGGGCATACAGCTGTTGGGCGTAAAAGTGCATGCTTACGCCAGAGGTGCAAACAAATATTTGCTGTACGATCAGAAATTAATATGCCGCCGAAACATTCTCTCTGTAGCTGGGAGAAAATTTCCCAGCTTTCAATGTTTCAAAATTGTAATCAGTATGCATTTTACCATGTTTTAAATAAATAAATGTGGTTGTTCTACCAGAAAAATGGGGCATTATTTAATTTATTATTGTTTATAAATTTATAAAAATGCGGACGTTTTGATACTACTAGGGTGTAAAAGTGCTATTTTACGCCCTAAATTAAAAATACGCTCGGTTTTGATACTTTTTTGCCCTAGGGCGTGGGGTTTTAAAAATAAGTAAATACTAAAACATATACAGGTCGGATAAGACCAATTTAAAATTATTTTCTCTATACAGGATGTGTGCAAAAAGTGTGACGTATCAAAGTTACATTTTTTTAAATGGAACACCTATATTTTATGACGGTTTTAGATTCTACTTTAAAAATAACTCAAGATTTTTTCAAGTTGTAGTACAGTCTCTATTGTCTAATCTTTATTCGTTAGCTGTGGATATTTTGATTTTGAGAAAAATGCAGAGTGTGAAATTAAGTCGATCTTAACTTAACACTTGTAACACTTTAAACTTTAAAAATGTGGTAACAAGACTAGAAAAGTCTGCCATATCATACATAGGTCAAATCAAAGATATCAAATCATTGTACAGGGTGATCAAAAAAAAAAATAAATTTCAATTTTTCAGAAAGTCAAATAGCCATATCTCCATATTTTAAATGGGACACCCCTGTATTTATTTTACGTCAAGCATGATGACAAAACAAAATACTCTTCGAACGGTAGCATGGGCTTGCCTATACCCATACTTTGTCGCTTGCCAGGTGAATACTGTTTACTAAATTTCTTTAGTCCAAATGTTTATTTAAATTAAGGACTGGCTGTGACATAGCAGCCATTAATATTTTCTTAAGAAAATAACAACGACCATTTATTGATTACTAGTGTTTTAGTCAGTTTAAAAGAAATTTCAATGATTTTAAATAAAAACCCTTCTTCTACAACAACAAGATGACTTTGATCTAGAGTTAATCTAAAAAATATTCGGAGAAACCATCAGTAACCTTAATAGTTGCTTTCAAAATTTGACAGCACAGTGATTATGGATAATGGAAGAAAACGAGTTATAGGTCACAGAATGTCGAAACCATAGCTTGACCAGAGGCGTTAATAGGATTGTTTAAAAACACAAGTTTTTATCGTTACCACATTCAGCTGAAATAGGTGTGGAAGTGGCATTGTAAGCAGCATAGTGAATTTTCTAGGTGAATTTTAAAAATGAGTGGCAGATAATACAAAATCTTTTAATTTTGTGCTTTCCAACAAACTTACCTGCTTTGCAATAACAGATCAGTAAATAGGCATGGCTATATCCCACAGCCTACTTGCATTTAAATAAGACGTTGGAATAAGAAATAATGTTAAAAACGAGGTTGCTTAAAAGTTATAAAAGGATAGGTGTAGACGGCCTATACACCATTTGAAAAGAGCATTGGTTTGTCATCATTGGTGTAAAAAGCAAATGCAGGGTTGCTCCATTTCACGTCGAATAAGGATATTACTATTTGACTTTCTAAAAGTGAAATTATTTTTTGATCACTCTGTATAATCTATGATATCGATATGACCTACAGCGTATGATAAGGCAGACTTTTCCCTAATTTTGCAACAAATTTTAAAGTTTAAGGAGTTTATATTGTTAAATAAAATTAATTTAATTGCACCCTGCATTTAAAAAAAAATGAATATCACAAAAACGAATAAAATTAGACACTTGGTACTCTCAAACAAACTTAAATAATTTTTTTATGTAGAATCTAAAACCGTCTAAATATAGGGTGTTCCATTTAAAAAAATGTAACTTTGATACGTCACACTTTTTGGACACATCCTGTATAGAGTAAAATAATTTTATACTGTGGCCTTATAAAAATTAGAAAATAATTTTTCATTACAAAGAGTTTGTCACTTCAGAGTAAAAGCGTGGGGTGCATTTTACTATTTTTTTCATAACTTTTCCCTCATAGATATTTGCAAATAGAATAATTATAACATTTAATATATTAAGCACCCCACGCTTTTATTCTGAAGTGACAAACTCTTTGTAATGAAAAATTATTTTCTAATTTTTAGTTCGGTTGCATATAAAAGCGTGTTTTTTAGTTTTTTAAACTATTATTTATTTTTCATTTTTAGTTCGATATATCAATTAGTTTTTAAAAATAAATGCTCCAGTTTATTCACTAAAAAATTCCTTCGCCATTTGTCAAGAGACACAGAGGATCTGTAAAGGAATTTATTTATCCTGGCGGTCCTAATCAGGATAACGGGATACTGTTTTTAAATTATTGCATTGTCATCGGTCCTTGATACGTGTGCAAAGTTTCAAAGAAATTGAATCGCTGGAAGTTGGTAAAAATTAGGCTCAAGATTCCGTTACATAGATAGATAGATAGATAGATAGATAGATAGACAGATAGATAGATAGATAGACTAGATAGATTACAACCCAAGCTAATAAAGTAACAATTATTGGACGGCGCAACGTCGCTAAACGCAACGCAACGTTGCGTTCTTACGTTGTAATTTCCTACATAGCGACTCTGTTTTGCACCAATTTGGTGGATGATTTTTAAGTCGCCCGGACGTTGCAAATGTAACTACTGCAAGCGGGTCGACGTAAAAACGTTGCTGAAGGCAACTTGTTCGGCTAAAGCCATCTACAGGAAAACTATGATTAAGAATTGGTACTTTTTTGTCTACTAAAATATAATTTTGGCAACTTCTAGTAAATTTATAGAGTCGCCGTACAATTATACTTTAACTATCATGGCAGAGTAGTAAAGAACTTGTTTATATTAAATATTTTGTCATGAACTGGATAATTAAATCGCCCAGATTTATTCGCATATCATCCAAATTTTAAAACAAACTGCAGTTTACTGACAAATATATGGCGAAAATGTAAGGAAAAACAAGCGCGCCATTAAAATAAGCAATTTTACATAAGACAATATAGTTTTTTTCAATTTTTGAAAATCGTTATAAGTATTAAAAAACCAAATAAATTATGTTTTAAAATAATAGCTATATCTATAATAACCTTTTCTTTTAACAGAATCATGAAAACATCGATAAATTATTAGAATTATGTTTTTTCTTTTGTTCCACATTAAAAAGTCAAAATGGCTGCGTTGATTTTGTTTCTAGTTTCACATTTTTTATATGGCGGCCGGTAGTCGCGATCGCAACCATATTTTTACTAAGATTAGACCAATGTTAACGCCATCTATCAGGTAAAGGTTAATCCTTCGATCAAAATGGCCTGTAACCGTTGCTAGGTTGCTACAACCAATCGCCAACGTTGTGAAATGCAACTATGGAAATAGCTTTCAGGCAACGTTAAAGCGTCGTTAGCTTCTTTCCCAAAATAGGTACCCTAAAGACCATAGTTTAGAAAACGACGTATAGACGTTAATAGGACGACCGTTTCTGGTGCAACGTTAGTTTTTCAATCATTACGACGTTAATTTGATTGGTCGGAAGAACAGCTTACTTTTCCACTAACGGCAACGTTAAATTTGGTGTGATTCTTAGTAAAGACGACTTAAGGCGTCTAAAATTGTTAGTTGGGTATTTAATTTACTGGCATTGCAACACTCTTTAATGGCAGGCATTGGCAAAAAAAGGTATCAAAGAAGACGCGAAAGTGGGCAATTGGCCGTTATTAGGCCACGTGTTGCAGATAAAGTGATGGCATCCGTCATTAATAAGTTATTGGCAAAAAATGCGTTTAAGATGATGGCATCCATCATTAATAAGTTATTGGCAAAAGATAACAAAGACACGAAAGTGGGCAAATGCAGATACTCCCAAGCAGCAAGCTGACGTCTTATTGACGAAAATTGTCGCATATACTTTTTTTAAAAGCTAAAATGATGCGATATTTTAGTTGAAAAATTAAAATAGGAAAAAACTCCTTACTGCATGCAATTTCCTTGCAATGCAAAGTACCATCTCTCGGAACACTGTCCAACTTGGAGATGCAGATTTTACACTAGCCGAAGATATTTCGTTCAAAGCTAAGTGAGATCACCTAGGTTTTGCGTAAATACATTTATAATTAACCTAATGTTTAATAGCTGCTTGGCATATTTAATAAGCTACACTTTTTTTACCATAAAAATAAAAATTTATTTTTTAGATGTAAATAAAACAGTGGATGGCCCTGTTGGCAAAGCAATCCACACTATTCAACACGTAGATAGGCTGGGTAGAAAACTTAAACGCCGCCTAACAAAAAGAACTCTTGCAGAAGTAAAGGCACTAAAAGAACAGAGTGCTGAGGCTGTACATGTTCTTATTTATGTTGCAGAACTGGTAAGTTATTTGTAGAGACCGGCCAAAAATACAGCATTTTTAAACAGTGTTGGTGCTAAAAACAAATGTTTTTATAAATATTTTCAATCCGGCATTATGAAACTAAAGCCATTTTTTATTGTTAATACGGTTCAAAACATTTTAAAAACGTTACATTTTCTTGCTAAACGGTGACGTCATGTACGTCGCGTATTTAACCGTGTTTGAATACATCCCGGACAATGGTTTAAAAACAATATACCTGTCTCTCGGGCGGGCGTATGCATCGTACTCATGAAAGACGGTGCTTTAGTCATTTCTTGTAAACATTTTACATGGCAAGTAAAAAATGTTTATATTGGATGTAAACGTAAGTACATATTAACCCTAAAAAGTGAAAATCATAGTCATAACATAAACATTTATTGGGCTGTGACGCAACGGTTTAAAAACCTTGTTGATTCTCATTCTCATATTTATATTATCAATTTCGAATACGGTTTAAACCACTGATACGAAGACGGTTAGCAAGAAAATTTGACTTCAATTAGAACTGACCCAATTAAATTTAATAAGTCCAGTGGCGTCTCGTGCCGAGCGGTACCTAAATGAATATTTCTAACAAAAAAGGTACTCCACTGACACTAAAAATGTTTGTAACATTTTAGAATAAACAAATACTTATTTTTTACTTAAAAGCGGCCAAATTTTGCAGAGCAAAGACACCTTCAATCTTGTCGTCGTCAAATTTAAGAATAAGCTTAACTGGCATAAACACATTGTATCTATAGCCACGGCAGCTTTAAAAAAGCCTCTTTCTCTTTCGAGTCAAAAAGTATTTGTCCTCTTATAATTTATACACTTTATATGTGTCCCAAATCCGATCTCCTTGAAATATTGTTCTGATATCTGCGGCATGGCGTCCTCCACAACCCTTAGCGTTCTTGATTCTATTCAAAGAAGAGTTGTTTGCCTTGTTAATGATCCTTCACTTACAAAAAGGCTTTCCGCTCTCACCCATTGTCAGGCTGTAGGAGTTTAATCGCTTTTTTAGGTACCTCCATGGCTTTTGCTTTGAAGAATTGTCTAGTAGAATTATTCCTCCACTCGCGGTTTCCACAGAGAAACTCCTGGTGTCGCACGTACGCATCCTTATAAGGTCCAACAGGACAGGCCACGAACTTCCAACTTTGTTCGTTCCTTTATCCCCAGAGTTTTTATAATGTGGAATCTGCTGCCCGCAGAGGTTTTTCCGTTCCCCCAAAACTTCAAGTATTTAAGTCCCGCGTAAACAAACTTTCTTTTTTACCGCGTTTAAGACACCCACGGTACGTTAGTATTTAGGCTTTTAGCCTTCGTGGATTGTCGAAAAAAATAAAAAAAAGTAAAAATTCAATACAGCTTTTATGTCTTAATTCTTTTTCTCAGTATATTTATTATATTAAAAAAACTAACTGTTCATAATTGCAGATTGCCACGGATCCAGTACAAGCTTTTCAAAAAGGCAAAGAACTTTGGGGTAGTTTAAGTAAAGATGAACCAGAAAATCAAGCCCGTCCGGAAAACTTGGAGCAACTTCTAGTTCTTCTTACCAGAGAATCTGCCAGACGAGTGGTCCATTTAGTGAACTTTACTACGTCTGTGGTACATAAGATCAACAAAAATGTGTATCACTCTGTGTTCGCTTTGGTTAACAAGTTTTTGGGAGCTGCTGACTCTGTAGCTAAGGTAATTTTAGACCACGGATTTAAAACTTCTAGATACAAAACCAGATATACCTATATTTTTTAAATTTTTGCAAAAACGTAGTAACATTTTACTAATTTTAATCCAATTTCTTGCATTTTTAAAAAGTTATTTTGTTTCTAAGTAAAAGGAGAAACAAAATTTAGAACATTGGTACTTCTAAATTAATAAATGAAAAGAAAGCATCATCTTTCAAACGTAAGCGAAAGCCATAATTCCTTTGTAGTCTTAGGACGTTGATAACCACAATTTTTATGAATAATATAGAAAAAAGAAAAGCTAAAACTCCGTACTGCTTGTTATTTTCTTGCACTGCAAAAGTAGCATCCATAATTAAAACACTGTTTGATCTGATGATGCAGATTTTCCTACTAGCCAAGGATTTTCCTTTTAGAGTTATTTAAGATTACCAACCACGGACCGAATTTCGAACAACTTGACCTTCTTGACATCAGTGCAGTGCAGGCGATAACAAAAACTTCAAAATGTTTTATAAAGTCGAATTTTATTAAAAGACATGGAATTTTTGTTATTATTTTCTTTGGATTACTTTACCCAAATTAATAATAAAATAACTTTTGGTTGGAGAATAAAACCATGTAAACTAGTGTAATTATTAGTTTTCCATCTATAATCTTAGTTAATATTGTTTTTAATTAGGATTAGAACATATTATATTAACATTACCTCGTTTACGTCAATAAAACGCCAAATGATTCTATTAATGAACTATTTAACTATTAGTTTTAGTACGGTTTGTTACACACTTATTAACCAAAATTGATTAATTCGTCCAAATTAACAAAATTTCCTAATTATTGTACGACATTACTTTTACCGAGAACACATTTTTTACTGATTTTACTAATAGAACCAAAACGAAAAAGTAAGTTGGTTGAAATTTACTTACATAGCCAAATTTTTAATTCTAATTTTAAAGGGTTATAATTTTTGAAACTATTTTGGTAATTTTATTTTTCCGAAGCTACAAGGCAAAAAGCTGCAGCAGGATCCACGAAGCTTTCGATTCGATTAAATCAAGTGAAATCGATTGAGTATCTCCCATAAATTCATCCACGACATTCAGACGCGATCGAATGTCGTGGCTGAGTATGGCTATCGACTTACTCGATAAAAATGTGTTAACAACTTTAATTTAAAGAACCTAATATAACAAATAAAAATAATTACTTTTTTTGTGCCACAACTTTTTAACATTTTAAAAGCGCAAATTCGGTACCCTTTGAAAATAATACAAAAACATAAAAAGGCCGCCTGCAATCGGACTATTTTATACAAAGGCGCCGCTATCCTTTACAGCGACGCGCCGATACACTATGGGATAGAAATCCATTATTTTGGCCAAAAAGCAACTTTGAAATTTTAATGGCTCATGCTGTGTATTTCAAAGTAGATACTCCAAACTACATGTACGCAAAATTATAAAAGGATATGACGACTTCTATTGGGGTAATAAGAAACTTGAAAATGTATTTTAAGTAAACATAAATATACAACATTTAATCTACTTAGTTTATTATTAGCCTTGTTTACTAAAAAGTAAAAGAGTTTAAATAATAAGAGCTATTGTTGTGTTTCCGATGCAGTCTCGTGAAGTCTCGCTACTTTTGTCAAAGATTTTTTTACCTTTTCTTTATCAGTTTTTGCACTTACAATTGCCTTTCTACTTTTTGCTACTTCTGAGTGTAAGGACAGATACAAGATTTTTTTTATAATTTACAAGGTTTTCCATTTTAAAAATTTAATATGTTTTGTCCTACACTGTATATCCTAAAGATAAAAGCATTCTGATGAAAGATATGGATTCTACAGAATCTACCCAACAAAACAGTGTTTTTTATTTATTTTATACGTTAAAAAATAAAAAAGTTGGGAAGATGTATCTCTATTACGCTTCTAAGAATAATTTAAAAATTATTTTTCAGATTTGGATGGTCATATTTCCGAAACTAATTGAGATAGACACATCAAATGTAGTATTTTTTTAAAGCATTTTAAAAGATTTTTTGGTGGTGATATAATATTCAGGGTATTCCATTTAAAAAATCATACCTATTGTCGTATCCCTGTATATCATATGAGATAATAATCATCGGATTACTGATTAGAATACTACCGAATTAACCAAAGAAGCTGACATTTTAGTTTATTTTGTAATAATAAAAATAATAATGTTAAGGGGGGTGTAAATTATAATAACATATAATAAGTTTTAGGTTTCCAAAAGCATTTGTAATAATTTATAAATATTTTTCCAGTAAAAAGCACCTCATTTTAAGTTAGATTGGTAAGTTTCAGAATTTTGACCAAAAAAATTAATTTCTATCCCATAGTGCAGATGACCAGCTGCATCAACCGGCATATCATAAAAAGAAATATAGCAAAGAGCGGCACGCTGAAGTCATGCATGCCGATTTATTTGCTTTCAAACTTTTTTTGTGATTTTTTTCTTATCAAAGAGCACCGAATTTACCTTTTATTAACTTGGGTTGTAACTATCTATCAATCTGGCTATGTAACGGAATCTTTGAGCCTAATTTTAACCAACTTCCAGCTATTCGATTTCTTTGAAACTTTGCACACGTATTAAGGAAACATGACAATGCAATAATCTGCAAACAGTATCCCGTTATCTTTTTTGGATCGCCAGGAAAAAAATTCCATTATATTATAAAAACAACACCTAGGATGCCATCTGTTGGCAACATTTCAAACTTTGCTATTAAATGAAGAAGAAATTTTTTAGTTTTTACACAATTTGGTTAGTTGCACCATTGGTGTTCAATTTTTATGAACAATAAAAATTAATAAGTTCTTTACACAATTGGGTTAGTTGCACCATTGGTGTTCAATTTTTATGAACAATAACAGTTAATAAATGCCGTTAACACGCTTTTTTATTAACTTGGGTTGTAACTATCTGGCTATGTAACGGAATCTTTGAGCCTAATTTTAACCAACTTCCAGCTATTCGATTTCTTTGAAACTTTGCACACGTATTAAGGAAACATGACAATGCAATAATCTGCAAACAGTATCCCGTTATCTTTTTTGGATCGCCAGGAAAAAATTCCATTATATTATAAAAACAACACCTAGGTTGCCATCTGTTGGCAACATTTCAAACTTTGCTATTAAATGAAGAAGAAATTTTTTAGTGGGTTGCAATATATTGGCAACGGTCCAAACATTGCCTGATTGCCATCTGTTGGCAAAATTTCAAACTTTGCTACTTAATGAAGAAGAAATTTTTAGTGAGTTGCAATCTGTTGGAAAAATTTTAAAATTTGCCACTCTTGTTCATTAAAAAATTTTTTCGCCATTTTGTCAAGAGTAGCAGAAACTAAAAAATGAAAAATAATTAATAGTTTAAAAACTAAAAAACACGCTTTTATATGCAAACCGAACTAAAATTAGAAAATAATTTTTCATTAAAAAATATTGTCATTTCATAGTAAAAAGCGTGGGTGATAAATATATTAAATGTTATAATTATTATATTTGCAAATATCTATGATGGAAAAGTTATGAAAAAATAGTAAAATGCACCCCACGCTTTTTACTATGAAATGACAATATTTTTTTTAATGAAAAATTATTTTCTAATTTTTAGTTCGGTTGCATATAAAAGAGGTCGGATAAGACCACAGTATAAAATTATTTACTCCTATACAGGATGTCTCGAAAGTGTGACACGTATCAAAGTTATATTTTTTTAAATGGAACGCCCTATATTTTATGACGGTTATAGATTCTACATTAAAAATAACTTAAGTTTGTAAACAGTACCAAGCGTCGTCTCCCTTTATTCGTTTTTGTGATAATTGATTTTTTTGCAAAATGCAGTAGGTGCAATTAAATTGATTTTACTGCACTTTAACACTCTAAAAATCCTTAAAAAACGTGTAACAAAGATTAGTAACAAGATCTAGCCATATCATGCGTAGGTCATGAAACAGAGTATCGAGATCATAGATTGTACAGGGTGATCAAAAAAATAATTTCAATTTTTCAGAAAGTCAAAGAATGGCCATATCTCTCTCTTATTTTAAATGGAACACCCAGTATTATTTTACCTTACCACATGATGACAAACCAAATCGGCGCTTAACCCAGTCTGTCAATGTCAAATGTTTCGTGTGTCGGACTGGGTGAACCCAAACGTTTAAAAATTGCATGGAAAACATTGTGGTAAACTTGCCCGACAAAAAAGTAACGCGTTTGCCCGGTCCGACACCCGAAACATTTGACATTGACAGGCTGGGTTAAAGCGCCGCTTTCATATACAGGGTATTTCATTAAGGGTGGATAGGTAGCATATCTCAGGAAGTAATAGTCCTAGGACAATAGAAAAAATCCTATTAAAGAAATTGATCATAGGAAACTGCTGGAAAATATTTTCAAGTTCCTGGCAGTACCGCTAGGGGGCGTAGTAGCTATAGTCGTATCTAAAAATGCATTTTTCTTGAGAATAGCCCCATATGAGGTATAAAATAAGTACTACAGTAGTAATGATGCAAGTATTCTTTATCTTTTTGATTTATCACTTTTTATTCTAGGGCGTAAAATGAGGGCGGTAGGAAAGGGAGAAATTTTATGAATTAAAATGTCTATAACTTCGGTTTCCCTTAATCAAATTTAGCAAAT
This sequence comes from Listronotus bonariensis, assembly GCA_014170235.1. NCBI lineage: Eukaryota > Metazoa > Arthropoda > Insecta > Coleoptera > Curculionidae > Listronotus > Listronotus bonariensis. The sequence continues at coordinate 103,623 of JACEGR010002484.1, read as the reverse complement.
GAGGTGTCGTTTAAAAAAAGGAAGCTTTGGTGATTGAAAAAAGCTAACACCGCCCTTTTGTCTGTCTTTTGCTGCTCCCGCCTATATATCGAGCGTGAGGTTTTTAAATTTTTCTTTAAAATTATTATATGGAACGCTATAATTATTTATCTAAAAACCACAAGTAAATTAAATTATCAGTATTTACTTTTGTTGTAAGTTACAAGACAACTGAAATACAAGGGAGGTCCAAAAATGGAATAAAAATTGGCCCAAGTTCATATTATCTTTTAAGTAACTTCAAACTTAAAAGGGTTTACACCAATGGTTACAGCTCCTAACAGTCTACTTGAATAACTCGCCTTCTCGACTAGCCATCACCAATTAATCACACAATACACACTAATTAGGTAATGAATACACCCAATTATGTCTATTAAAAACCCCCTTTCTTTAAAAAAGAAACTAAAAAGCTAGAAAACCACGTAGAAAACTATTGCACAAAACAAACAAACAAACAAAAGCAAATTTGATCTGTCAAAATCGTCAAATCTTGTATTTCGGCTAAGCGGGAAATTTGAATTTGTCAGCTTCGGTCAAGATTAACCTAGCTAATTTTACCATCATTTTATTTTTATTTTCTCAAAAATACATAATAAACATTTTGTTTGACCTAATTTGTATTTGCATGATTTGTAACAATAAAATGTTATGAAAAGGCCGTTTCCATAAAAGTATGTAAAAAAAAACATAAAATAATGTTGTTTAGCTGCCATTAAAAATAAAACGGATCAAAAAATTGCTCTAATGTTAGTTAAATACCAATGGTAATATTATGGTTTAAAAAGTATGAATATGCGTTGAAGGTTTGCCTTCAAAAATTCAATATTTATTTGCCTGCAACAAAAGGCATGTATTATTTAATCAGGATTGGTATGCCGCCATTTTTGTATGCTTGCCGGCAATTCGCCTGCATGTAAAATTAATTGGCAATTAAGTGTTTATTTAGGGTTGACTTTTTAATGCGTATTAGATGTTGGCATAATATTGCCACCAATTGCCAATGCTTTACCATCAATGCCAATATGAAAAATGTACATTGCCGGCAAATAGTGTTTCCTGGGCTGTATGTCAGAAACAAAGAAGGTCATGAATAGTGTCATCTTATGTTTTATTAAAGATAAGCAACAGTTTGCGAAAACCGCAAGTCACTATCTCTAATAATATCCAAGATACTAAGATACCCTACATTTGCAACGAAATCCGGACACCCTGTACGTTCCAATTTTCGCAGAACGACCCTGTAAATGTATTTCTAAAAACAATCCTTATTTGATTTATTTTTTTCAGGATAACTGGGCCCAGCAGTTAGCAGATCCCAACGAACCTCACAAAACAGTGTTGTCCGTTCCGCAAATAAAAATTCAACAACTGAAGGCATTTCACACCAACGCAATCAGGAACAAAAATGGATTTGAACATAGTACGGCCACCAATTCTGCTTAGAATCGTAGAATTATATTATTTATTATACTTATTACATTTTTTGTTTTATCTTATTATTTACTTGTATTTATAGTTTACTTTTTTATAGATACTACTTAATACTTTATACTTACCTTAAACTATGGGTTAATAAAAGATCATTTTAGCCTAGATTTATAATTTGTTTAGCATTTTAAAAAAGTATTATACTGGGTGTTGCAACGAGTGTGTCAACGATTATATTATGGTTATGTATTAAACTGAGATTTAGTACGGATAAATGCAGTTCCGGACTGGGCACCATTTGGCCCAACGGGCAGAAGTTCAAAATGTTTGTTACCACGAAGCTGAAACTGGCGACTAAAACTAGGAGGTGGCCGAGTGGAATATTTAATAGTTCGTAACTTTAATACGGAAACTGGCGACTAAAACTAGGAGGTGGCCCAGTGGAATATTTAATAGTTCGTAACTTTAATACGCAAAATTTTGTGACTATCAAAATTTATCAGAGGGATTCTTTTAGAAATGTATAAATGTAGAAATTCAAAATCTAAGCCATTTGTGAATTCTTTCTCCATTAAAATTTATCAAAAAGCCTTATTTAGAAATATTTGAATAATAAATGGTATGGAAAAAAGAGTGTTCGCATATTTTTTTGTTTTTCGTTCCCTTCTAATTTTAGCAGAACTGGGTCTGGTTTTAAATTTTTAAATAGAGCACACCCACACCATTTTTTAATTTCTGAAACAAATCTGGACCATATGGGTAACATAAGAAAAACTTTATGACTACTTGATTTTTTTAAAGCCATTTTTAATGGGTCCATGATCGAACGCAAACTAATCTAAAAAACATAGGTGTATGTAGTGAATGATTTATGATTATGCTTATAGTTGTCACAGAGATGTTTAAATTATCCGACAAGGTGTCAAGTTGGCATACTTTTTAAAGTTTTGCGACTGTTACTAGGGTTACTTTTCCTTTCAGCGCACAGGAGAAAAGTTAACTTTCCTCCTGTTGGCCGAAAGTAAAAGTAAGAAAAGTGGCACATTCAAACTTTTAAAAAGTCGAAAATGTCAACCTTACTATACCTGGTTGTAAATAAAACACACATAACAGCATATAAGTAAACATACTTTTAATATATTTATTTGTATGTACAAATGTATACAATGGCATTATTAAGTGTAAGGTAGAAACTCTGTGAAATTATATTTTTAAATAAAAATAAAAAAAACTATATTTTAATCAGCTAATTTCATAAATTAAATTATTGATATGGCCAACGTCTATATAAAGATCTACAATTAAGTAAAAAATATAAATAAAACAAATATTTCGTTGATATAACAAATAGGTACCCTAGTATAAACGAATGTAAAAATATTTTATTATAGGACGTATTAATTTAACTTAATTAAATAAAAAAATTCTACTTTCATTACACTACACAGATTAATTTATTAATTCATCCCAGTTGTGTTGCTTATTTATGTGATTTACAGGCTGCTACAGCCTATGCTGGTTTGGAAACTTCTTGTTTGGGCGCCTAATAAAATTTTACCTTTTTTGACCATTTTGTTCTGGTTTGGTTACCTAAAAGTGGGAATAAAATTCTTAAGTGGATTTATAGATTGTAAATTAGTCTTGGGTTTCATAAAGGAATTAAAAAAAAAAGTTTAATCTATACTCTGTAAATATAACATAATTATTGTAGTGTAATAAGACTGATACTAATTTAGGATTTAAACAAAATATTATTTGGCTTTTCTTCAGAATAAAATTAAAAGTTTATTTAACATTTTATGAAAATAAAAAAACTTTTATATGCTATGTAGAACTATTCTGCTCTTACACAATATAATAAAAGTTATTATTATTTTAAAAGAAATAACATAATGAAATATTTAATATTAAGTTACTTACAATACAAAGGTTTCAATCTATAAACAAAGGTTCATTAGCACTTAGGTAAACTATTTACCACATTTTTGAGACGCAACCGTTGGCCCAGTTGTCGTCTGGCGTCTTGTTAAGATTTCAACCGAGTGCTAATGAACCTTTGTTTACAGATTGAAACCTTTGTATTGTAAGTAACTTAATATTAAATATTTCATTATTTTATTTCTTTTAAAGTAATAATAAGTTTTATTATATTGTGTAAGAGCAGAATAATTTTTCAAAGTATATAAAAGTTTTAATTTTCTTAAAATGTTCAATAAACTTTAAAATTTTATTCTGGAGAAAAGCCAAATAATATCTTGTTTAAATTTAATCTCCCAGAAAACAAATAAAGCATAAAATACTAATTTAGGAGTCTTTACACATGGGTTTATTATTTATTATTGGGAATATGTCTGTCTATATTATTAAATTATAAGCATACCTTTAGAGTACCAAACAAGAAAAAATTATTATGCATTTTGTCCAGGTGACCAAACCAAAAAAGAAAGGTCACAAGAAGTAAAATTTTAGGTACAACCATAAGGATCTCGAAAAAAGATATGGGATGGGTTAAATTGGGGCGAAGTTGCGCAATTTTATAATTAACAATATTCTAGTTTAAAAGTGTAAATATATTATTTATATAAAATTATCTGGAAAAAAATACGAAATTTTGCAAAATCGTTTTTTTCCCAGTTTAATTAAAGATATTTTGGTAATTATTTAGTATACGGTTTTCTGCTATTTTAACGATTTTTTAAAATATTTTGACGTACATGTTATCTATTAGTTATCCTTAATAATAATATAAAGGCGCAGTTTTTATTAAAAAAATCTTTTTTGGCCTTTGTACACTTTTATTATGGACAATTGGCAACGTTGTATAAATGTTTATTAATAAAAGAGGGATATTCAACGTTTTTTTCTTTTTAATCCTTTAATTACACCAGAGACACTTTATGAATCCAGTTTGTGTGAATTCTTTCTTTTATTCACTTATGAATAGAATTAGTCCCTTCCGATGTTGCCAAATGCTTTCCTTATTTAGCATGGTATAACTGATGTTTTTAGTCGTTTTTCTTTCCACTTTTAGGTTATGATTTAACAATTTTATATTTATCATATTTTTTATCTTTATTCTCAAAAATATGTAGAAAAAAATAAATTTTTACATGTGATGTTCAGTTTCATTAACTCGTATTACCAATTTTACCCCGCCCAGCACCCCTTTTCACTCCCCGGTCCCTTAAGTTTGTTTACGGATATTTTTTTTAAACGAAATATTTTGGATGTGCGCCTCTTGCGTTTTATTTAGAAGAGTGTTTAAAATATGTAAGTATCAATAATTTTTAAAAAACCCTTAAAATAGCAGAAAACCGTTTTCTAAACTGTTACCGATATTTTTTAAAGCAAATAAAACATTATTATTGCTACTTTTTTCGCCGACGCCGACGTTTCCTCTTACACCTTACCATCGTCAACTTTGTTTTTTCAAATAAGCGAAATATTTGTTTTAAACTTAATAAACTCGTATTTTATTTCTAAATCCAATGACATATCACACTTTACATTTACGTGACGTTTCGAACCAAAAACCATCATTCACTATTTCGTCATTACAAATAACGATTTTATTCCAAACGTTCGGGGAAATTCCCATTTACAGGTGAGTATGCATCCATTTTTTTATGACAGGTTACGATAAAGTTGACAAACGCGTTAAATTAAATTAAATGCTTTATTTAAATACGTATAAGTAAAGTGTATTAAATATTAATTCTTGTAGCTTGTTAGTTGAAAAAAATAAGTATTCATAGAAAACAATGCATGCATGCTGACCTTTAAATACAAATTTCCACGATCGTTTGGAATAAAATAGCAAAATAGTAAATCATATATTTTCGGTCCGAAACGTCGCCTCAATGTAAAGTGTGATATATCATTGCAGGGTGCATAAGAGCTGCAATGCTGCAGAACCACCAGAATTTTTAAGCTGCTTCGTATTTTTTCATTACATTAAATTCATCATTTTACGATTAAAATGTTAAATATCCATTAAAACAAAACTAAAATAACCAGTTTCCGGCCGAGAACTTTAGTATAGTAGGCACACGCATCTTCACCCAGTGACGACGCATCATAGATTACTGCGCAGTGGACCATCTTAAATAATACTCAGTCTCTCGCGACGTTATTGCATTGACTAAACTGAGCGACTCTTTTCGGTGCGCCGCACGATTGTTTTAATTTTCTCTATGCCGAATGCACTTGTCCTTGGGCAAAATTCGGCTGCTAAAATACGTAAATTTTGGTTATTGTTGTGCGGCATTCGCGGTAGCACTTTACAGGTTATTTAGACATTTTTTATATCGCGCGTGTGGAAGTCGACAAGTTTGTATTTTTATTCGTATTTGGTTGTGTGTTTAGTGTTTATAGACAATGGATGTGGTGCATAATTTAGTGAACGTTAAACGATATTTAAATATTCATATGAAGAGAAACTTGAACTAAAAACTAGTGGTAGACCGTTACCGGACATAGTGGGAAGACTGTAGAGGATTAAATGGTAGTTCACCACTTTTAAAATTTTTAATACAAAATAAGTTAGAAAGCACTTTCAAAGATACAAAATATGTGCTAGATATTTTAATAACTACTCCTATGTCGACATCAGAGGCTGAAAGGTGTTTTTCTACACTTAAGCGAATAAAGACCTTCCTTCGAAATACCATGTTACAAGATCGTTTAGCTGCATTGGCCATGTTTTCCATTGAAAAAGACTTTATATCAAAAATCACAGACTTTAATGACAGAGTTATTGATCGAATCGCTTCGAAGAAGGATCGTCGGATTGATCTCATATTTAAACAATAACGTAAGTCTCTAATAATTTTATTTCCGTAAATATTTTTGTTCTCATTTTCGTTAAAACCCAGCCTACATAAAGATGAAATCTGATAACTGAATATCGACTTAAGATTAAGTTTGATAAAATGGTGAATGCGCCGCAAATATATTATTCCATTTATTTGAGTAATTTAATTGCAGAACACCTATAATATTTTGCCACGAGCCGCCACTGTATCATTGGATTAAGAATTTAAAGACGAGGAAAACCAAAGTTGATGATGGTGGCTCAAAGACGAAACGCCGGATCATAAATTTAATGACATCTTTTTATAGAACAAAAAATGTAATAAAAAGTAAACATTTTTTCTAATAATTGAGGGGACGAATTAATAAAGCAACTATGCGTATAGTCCAGATCGCTCTTATCATGCGGGTGTATCAGTTAATCATAGACAAACTTTTGTAGTTATAATCTATTTTAACTTGTTTATTAACATCTTTTAAATGTATCGCGTAAGTTAAATGAAACAGATATATGCAAGTTTTTAAAACAAAAAAGAAATACAATTATTAATATAAGTGGCTCCATAACAATCAAATTAAAAGGATTTTGATTAATGGATGACATTTAATGTCAGTTTGATAGTTTAAACTTAAAATTATAAATATACAAAGATTTTTGTACATTTCTTTATCTGCAAGCGAAAAAATAATTTAAAGTCCTAATATTTAAATATAGAAGAAGAAGTAGCTAGAGTTCTTTAAGTTGGTTATACATGACGAAAAATGCGATCTTATTTGAAAACAAAAGGAGAAAAAATGCACACGGAAGAAGCGAAAGACTAGTAATTAAAAAGGAAATCTGTGAAATGAAAATAAGGGACACTACTTTTAAATTACATAGACTAAAATATAACACAGTGGTTTTCAAGGTTGGTTTAAATAAACGATGTATATTAGAAATTTGGTAAAGATATTTACTACATTTAGGGATGACTCGGAAGATGATGTACAGTTTTTTGATCCTATTAGTAATAGTGAAAGTTAAGCAAAGGAATTACTATAACATTTGATTTATTATGTAGGAAATTTTGTATGTTTTATCTTTAACTATTTTATGTGAAAGCTTTTTCGTAGCTTTTTTACATGCCCATTGTCTATTAGGTTTATAAATCAATAACCCTTTCTTTATATTTATACATTCTCTGAAATCTTCTGACACATTACTTTTTATTTTCGTTTATAAAATAATTATTATTTTATTAAAACAACGTTTTTCATTTGTTAAGTATTAGGCTATGCTTAAATAAAATAAAAAATACAATAGACTTTTATTTGGAGAGTTTTTCACTACATGGTGAGCCAAATTTAACATTTTTGTAGAACACTCATGTTTCTGTATGTTTTACACAAAAACTAACCCCCATTTGCAAGACTTAAATTTCAAGCCAAACTTACAAACCAAACTTCTTCCATTTTTTTAAATACTTCATTACTGTTTTTATTTTTAAAGTAAATTCTGTGAAAACAATGACATATCCTCAGTCATGTAGGTGCTAGAATTAAAATTTTTACGTTAGATATATTTCTATTTTTTTAAACACAAAAACTAACAAAGGAAGGTCTGATTTCGGGACCTCAATTTCAATATTCTAGCACTTGGGATATCGACACTAATACTGATTAGGAATTAATTTTATTTTTTGTTTTGGACGAGAGAGCCAAATTTAGTCACACCGCCTACAAAACATTTTTTGAGTAGTGTAACTTCGGAACATTTTCTTTATCTCTCTGATGAAGTTAGGAAATATTTTAAGTTTATTTATTGTTTTCACAAAAATATCTTCTTTAAACTAGTCAAATTCTTGAGCTCTAAACCACCGAGTCCACTTAAGAAAGTCAAAGAATTTATTTCAGGCAAAAGTGTTCGCTTTGTCGCAGGGTTGGGCTGATTTATACCAATTGATTCAAATCACGATTTAAATCATGATATAATTCAGCTGATTTTTTTATTTAAAATCATGATTTAAATCAAAAATATTTTCTTTTATAATTTTTTTGTTTCGAGCGATATTAAAAATTAACAACATAAAATAAAAATATTCTCAAAAATAAACAGTATAGCGCAACATATTAAAAAAATAAAAAATAGGTATAATATTATAAACTTTATGTTTCTGCATTTTTGTTGTATAGTACGAATTTTTCTCCTTTTTCTATGCCCATCCTGGTTCTAATTTTTAAATGTACAAAGCCAAAAGTGCTAAATATTCTTTCTACTGACGCAGATGAAGCAGTTGCGCACAGAAACTGTTTTATTACTGGCATATGTTTTGGTATTTCTGGTTTATCCTTTTGTAATAACCACCGGTCTATTCCGTTTACGTTAGAGGTACCTAAAAACAAGACGCGACCGGAGTTTTCTGGTAAAAAAGTTTGCTCTGATAAATATTTCAGCTGTAAATTGAATCCCTAGTTCTTAGACTAACAATAAAATAATTTTGAAAAAGCGAATTGGTATTTTTTGGTAATATAAAATAAAAAATAAAAGAAAAAGAATAAAAAATTCCTGATTTTTTTAGAAAAACAATATGATTTTTGGTTTTTAAATAAATCAAAATTTGCCCAACCCTGCTTTATCGTCACCCAATCATCGAGTTAAGGTTTAACGCAATCACAATTTATACGCTCATTTCTAAACACGGCCTAATGTGTCAAAGTCAAAATGTCAGATGCTGAAGTAAACAATATTTTGGTAGCCACTGTGTTTTTTAATTTGATTCATATACATAATGACCTTTGGACCCGCACGTTAAGAGCGATTCCGACTATAGGTCTATTTTTAGAGGCAATCAAATACTAAAGCTTATTATTTAAAATTATCTTTAGTACAAATATAGCTAAATATACATACTTTTTACAATAAATTTAGTAGGGGTGATTCTTAACTGAATGCCTCCAAAAATAATTATAATTATATATCTAATTGGCATTTTCTCTTATCCATTCACAATATTGTCATTAATAATTCAATATCTATTTAGATTCATAAATAAACACAACTATCTAAATGCAAAATTATAGGTATATAAATAAATCTCCCAAAATCCCGCCACCTACATATATGCGCCTAAAATATAATAAATAAATACCTATAAAAATGATCAGGTCAGAGACAAGAATGAGACAAGTAACTGGTCCTAACAATTTGTCCATTGTATTTATCTCTTTCTGGTTTAACGCAAGTTCCAATAAATATGTCTTTGTCTTTCATCATGGCAGGCTATCATAGATGGAGCAATGATCGCTTTGCCCTGGTTGCCAAGTTGTTTTCAATTTCTGCATGTAAACTTTAATGTCCTTTTTGGCTCAGATCTAATTAAGAGAAAGAAAATATACCATGAATCGAATATTTTTAACTTGACAACGTTGCCGCAGGCAGTCACGCCGAAATGTTAATCGATATTTGTGTTTGATATTTTTCAATGGCCTATTTGTTTGGACAGTTTGTTTACATTTTCTGTGATTTATTGTGTGTTTCGTGGTTTTTTACCTTTAATTGGACTTTGAATATTGACTTTTATTAGTGATCACAATGTATATATTAAATTTGTGCTTTTCAACAGATAATTTAAGGTAATATTGACATGGTTATCTGTAAGAAAAAATCTTTATAAAAACCAAATAAATGACATTTTTAATAAGGTGTGTGTAATTATTGAACTAAACCCCAATATTTTATATTAATAGGAAACAAAAACATGTACCTAATATTAAGGGCAAAAATAGCACAGCTATATAATTTGAATTTGGCGGGCAAACGATAAAGTCGACTCACGCGCCATCTGCGTTTGCCTTCCTTTGAAGACAGACAAGGAAGGCCCAGCAGCTATCTCTCTCTCGGATAATTTATTTACATTTAGTTGCTCGTCTCATTGTTGTCTCTGATCAGGTTACAAAAAATTTATCTAGAAAAAAACTAACTATATAATGGCAAAAAATGACATTAAAAAACCTTAATTAACGAAAATATGATTTTTTAGCAGTTGTGAATATTTATTAAAATTCTCTTGTAAATCATTTAACACTAAAATGTTTTCTTTCCATTTAACAGTCAAGTCGATAACTATGGGTAACAGGGGCTTCACAAAAACATAAATTTATATTCAGTTTAACAAAAATAATCAGCTATTTTTTTCTTACTTGTTTTTTAAAGATTCACTTATAAAAAATATGGGTGCTCAACCAAAACGTACGAATTGTAAAGCGGCATATGAAAGGGTGGTCCAACTTGAACGCACCATGTTGGTTGTAAATAAAACAAAAAGTCTTTAGAGAATTTTCTAAATATTTTTTATTATGATACGAGGATCAATGACAATTATGTGTAAAACAAAATATTGACCAAATGTTTACCACGGCTTCGGCAGCATATTGTTCCGAAACACCTCGTATAAGAACACGTTTTCTTATCTTTTTTAACATCCCACGAAGGCATATGCCTAAATACCAGAGTACCGTGGGTGCCGGGTTATTAGGATGTTTAACCCATCGTTCCCCTGTTCCGTCAACGTTGTCCAAGCACTGAAACATGCAGTTATGCATTTCACAGTACCTTTTAGACAACGCGGTAGTGCCACCACGGTCGTTATTTTTAAATAACTACTACCTAAATATGTCTCCCCCGCTGGGAATCGAACCGTCGACCCTCAGGCTTCGAAGATCAAAGCTCTGTCCACTGGGCCACGGAGAAGACACGTGTCTTCGTTTTTATACCTTTATTAACAATGGAACGTAACTATGTTTACAACAACGACAAAATCTTCACTTGTCAATGTCTCGAAGTTTACAGCACAAAACTCGAATCTATACTAATCGATCGGAGGTTTTCCGTCGCCCTTTTATAGTATGGTGGAAGAGTAAAGAATGATATAGAATTTTGGAGAAATATCGCGAAAATTCCATAATACATGATGGCATAAAAGTTCTTAATGGATAATTCGGGCATTTTCGGAAACCTTCGAAAGTGATGAAAGAACTTGGAAGAAGTAAGGTAAATTATTTCCTAACTCTCTAAAATTCTCGGTAATTTTCTAGAAACCTGCGGTAACTGATTTGACGAAATTTGGTGTATGGGGTTTTTGGGGTGCTGATCACGAATCTGAATAATTTTGGCGGAAACGTTTTGTTCTCGAGATATTCATCATCAGACTTAAAATTTAAACTAATCCTATTTTTACAATATTCTCCCTTCTTTTTGCAGACAATTCTTGATGTAAAGCTAAAGTGGCACACAATATTTGATTTTCACCTTTTAAAACCCCGTTTTTTTACGTATTTTACATTATTTTTGCATTAAATTGCATAGCTATACTTTGAATCATTTTAATCCCAGTGTGCCATAAAGCCCTATGTGTATATGTATGGTTGCCGCATTATCAAAGAAAAGCCACGCAATTTAATGCAAAAATAATGTAAAAACATAGAAAAACGGGGTTTTAAAAGGTGAAAATCAAATATTTTGTGACACTTTAGCTTTAAATCAAGAATTGTGTGCAAAAGAAGGGAGAATATAGTGAAAATAAGCTTAATTCAAATTTGAACTTTGATGATGAATATCTCGAGAACGAAACGTTTCCGCCAAAAAATCTTTCAGATTCGTGATCAGCGCCCCAAAAAACCTCCGTATACCAAATTTCGTTAAAATCGGAGTTGCCGCAGGTTTCTAGAAAATTACCATATTTTTTCACACATGATTGTAATGGATCCTTCTATCATAATAAAAAATATTAAGGGCCCCACAGACTACGGTCCTATATACATACTTGCACGACGTACATGCCCGTTCGTACAAAAACGACGCAAAACGGCAGTGTGTGGCCGTTTCGGGCTGTTGTACAAGACCAATGAAAATATTCTGATTTCGTTGATAAAAGTCCGTGGGTTTGTACGACCGACATGTACGTGGTGCAAGTATGTCGTACAAGAACGTAGTTTGTAGAGCCCCTTAAGAGATTTACCTGAAAACTTTTTATTTATTTACAATTAATAGATATCTTGCGTTTTAGTTGGACCACCCTTTATTTGTTTTATAATATTTTTTTATCACATACTGGGTTAGTAAAACCTATAAAGAATACCTCACAGTTTTTACTAAGTATTTTCTACTAATGAATTTTTAAAAGTTTTTTTAATCGAAATAAAGTATATATTTATATAATTATAATATTAAAAAATAAAATTTTAAAAAATTTCAGTTAAAAAGCTTTTTACCCATAAATAATGTAAATATTGTAAGGTACTCTTAAAACAATTGTGTTTTATCAAAAACTGCGTTATGATTTGGAGCTTCTCATTTGTTTATTATCAACTTAATTTTCACTGTCTTTAATTTTAAAAATTTTAATTTACTAGATATTAATTAAATAAAGAATTCAAAGAATACATACATCTTTTTGTTGGTAAATAAAAAATAAATAAGCAACTATCATGTACCAAAAATTAAAGTTAGTCCTTTGTTACCCATACAGGTTTAATACAAAAGTGGTTTTATTGTTTATATTAATTCGGCGACATATTCGTTATCAGCGGCATCTTTCGGCTGACCTCGGAAAGAGCCGTATTCACTTCCGCCATTATCGCTCAGTCGTCCCGGTACTTGGAAGGTGGAGCCTTGGAAACCCATGGCTGCTTCGTAGTACTAAGAAAATTAAAACAACTTTAATAAAATTTAATTTATGTGATAATAACAAAATATTGTTTATAGTTTATTAAAAAAAAAATTGGAAAAACACGTATGCTATGCTTAGAAAAGTTTCGTTTTTCTCTTTCTTTGGGTTCAATACTTGATTTTTGTACAGTGGTGCAATTTTTTACGTTTATTGTTTTAATTTATTTAAAAATACTGGTATCATGATGAATATCTTAAAATTAGTTTTTGCCTGATGATGGCTAGATACTAGTTAAAACGTTGCGTATTAAGTAAATTAAGGAAAATTTACACTTACGTTGGGCGCTCCTCTTATCGAACTATTATTGCTCCCAGCTTGGTGGTGCACGACACCCGACAATGTAGCGTAGTCCCCCAGATCGTCCGCCATGCCCATGGAAGCTACATTCGATGCCGCTCTCCTATGCGGATGCTGTATGGTCGCGTATGTGTTGTCCTCCTGAGAAATATTTGAGAGCTCTTGGTGAAAAAGGAGATAAAATTGGGTTAGTGCGAGTTAGTGTTAGTGGTCAGCTACAACATTTTTTAATACGGATATTCATGCAGTTTAATTGTTAAATATATTATTACTAGCTAACTTACACACCTTAATCTTAAGAGTGGCGAAAAATTATAAAATTTTTCGGATTTGAAAATAAAAAACACGTAAAAATAATACTTTATCTGCCTTCAAAGACATAATTAGTGAATAACGCGATATATATTTTAATTTTATTTTAATATTATTTAATGCAAAGTAATACTTTGTAAATCAAAGGAAGTGTGGCGAACTAGCTACAGTTGCAGGGACGTACTAGCTAGACCCAAAACCCCTTTTTTGATAAAGAGAAACACCATTGTTCCTATCAATTCTTAAAGTAACGTTATGATAAAAATGCAATTTATGATTAAAGGTTTATTTTTTAGTTAAAAATATCTAATTTTGTAAATGGCAGTTCGCTCTAGAAAAAATTCTTATTTTTAATACAGGGGGTTACAAGTGTTTTAGCTAGCCTCTTCTTGTAGCTATGAGTAATTTACCCAGCAAACACTATTCGCCGGCAATATACATTTTTCATATTGGCATTGATGGTAAAGCATTGGCAATTGGTAGCAATATTATGCCAACATCTAATACGCATTAAAAAGTTAACCCTAAATAAACACTCAATTGCCAATAAATTTTACATGCAAGCGAATTGCCGGCAAGCATACAAAAATGGCGGCATACCAATCCTGATTAAATAAAGAATGCCTTTTTGTTGCAGGCAATTAAATATTGTATTTTTGAAGGAAAACCTTCAACGCATATTTATACTTTTCAAACCATATTATTAACATTGGTATTTAACTAACATTCGAACAATTTTTTGATCTGTTTTATTTATAATGGCGGCTAAACAACATTATTTTATGTTTTTTACATAATTTAAAGGAAATGGCCTTTTCCTAACATTTTATTGATACAAATCATGCAAATAAAAATTAAGTCAAACCAAATGTTTATTATGTATTTTTGAGAGAATAAAAATAAAATGATGGTAAAATTAGCTAGGTTAATTTCGACCGAAGGTGATAAATTCAAATTTCCCGCTTAGCCGAAATACAAGATTTGACAATTTGACAGATGAGGCAACCTTGCTTTTGTTTGGCCGCTTTGTGCAATTGTTTTCTACGTGGTTTTCTAGCTTTTTAGTTTCTTTTTTAAAGAAAAGAGTTTTTAGTAGACATAATTAAGTGTATTCATTACCTAATTAGTGTGTGTTGTGTAAATAATTGGTGATGGCTAGTCAAGAAGGCGGGTTATTCAAGTAGACTGTTAGGAGCTGTAAACATTTTGTTTAAAACCTTTTAAATTTGTAGTTACTTAAAAAAATTATATGAAATCAGGGAGTTACCTTATTAAAAGTTTAAAAGACGTGTTAAGAAAAAAATATATATATATATGTATATATAAATATATATATATATATATATATATATATATATATATATATATATATATATATATATATATATATATATATATATATTTAATAGTTTTTTTGATATTTAACTCCTTTAAAATATTTCTTCCTATGTTTTGGATCTGTCCCTTAAATACTTACTATTTTAAAGTGTTTTCTTTTCATTTACTATCTTTTTTTTTTTATTTTATTACATATTCTTTATTTTATTTTTTTTTGGTTTATTGTTACGGTATAAAAATTTATATTATGTAATTTTTTATTGATGAAGTTTTCCTGCCTTTTTTTCCTCTTTTTCGATTACAAAATTCTAAATATGTTATTTAACTTTTGGGACATTGAAACTTGCAATACTTATTTAATGATAAATGCCATTATCCTAAACGCTTTTTTTTCCAATAACTTATTAATGATGGAGTAAATTAAATGTACAACGCCGGAAAAAATGTTATATGGGTACATTACTTTCTTTAGTAGCAAAATAAAGAGACTCGAAATTCATGATAAAATTAAAAAAAAAATGAAAAACTTAGAACTTTTTATGACACAAATACAACAATTTATGTGAAAACAAATTTACCAACAAACCCAACTAAAAAAAAATAAATAAAATAAAATATAAGCTTACTGGTATAAAGTCGTCACTGTTTCTTCGATTCGCCAGGGCTTGTTCTGGTTCATTAAATACCTGCATTGTTAGTTCTTGCTCCTCATAAATTTTAAGTTTTCTGAAAAACAAAATCCTTATTTTTACTTTAACTTAAAAGTTGCTAGAATAAATAGTTTCGGAAATATACATTTTTAGGTAACAAAATTATCTTTTAACGTATTTTTACGTATTTTGTGGTAAAAAGTAATTTAGCTTTACTACAACTATTATTTTGCAAATAACATATAGCTTTGTTGCCGTAATAGTTTTTGTATGTTAGATTAATGAATGCGTAATTTTTGGAAATTAAAATACCTACCTTTTTTAAAGGGAAAATTTGGTTTAAAAAAATAATAAAAAAACTAGGAAGTCCTCATACAAAAAAAAGTTTTTAATTGTAGCGTGTGAACCGTTACAAGTAAATATATAAAACTATCCTAATATCAGGGGCGGTCATAGGGGAGGGGCATGGGGACCATGGCCCCCCTTAATGCCATTGCAATTGAAAAGTGAGAAGTAAGGACCTTCTTTTTTGCTTTTCAAATTAAAGAATGAAAGAAACAAAAATAGGTGAGGGGACTTTATTTTTGGTCTTCAAAAAATGTGCAAATTTAGTTCTTTCTAGGGGCGCCAAGATTTCTGTTTCTTGGCAACTAACACACTTTTCTAGGCCACCCCCTTAGAAAGTCGAGATGACCGCCCCTGTCTAATATAAAATGTATTAATATATTTGCTTTATAACAAAAATATAAAAATAAAATTAAGGCGAAGATAAATAGAATCCCCATACAAAAAACTGGTAATATGCGCTAAAGAACCGTCCAACGGTGTGTGTTGCCGGCGGATCGGCCTGCGGCGCCACATATACACACAGAAGTAAATGTACATGCGCTTCCGAACAACGCATATCATAGGCACCGCTTACCGAATAGCCGTGCCTATGTATAGCAGATAATGAATGGTCAATGCGCACTGTCATATTATATAACGTTTCAGAAAATGTAGATAATAAGCATAAAAGAAAACTATGGAGCGAAAACGCAAGAAAAAACATTAGATCTACATACCTGTCTAGTTCTCTTTATAAAAAGCAATGATATTCCATCAAAAACATAAATGAGAAAGAGGTGACCCAAGTTCAATAAGAAAATTATGCTTGGCTGGGGCTTCGCTGCAAAAAGAATGGACATCTAAATGAGAGCCAAGTTCTGTACAAAATCCAACTATATATAAGTAAGAACATTTTAAAAGCGCAAATCGGTACCCTTTAAAAATAATACAAAAAAACATAAAAAAGGCCGCCTGCAATCGGACTATTTTATATAAAGGCACCGCTATCATTTACAGCGACGCGCCGATACACTATGGGATAGAAATTATAAAAGGATATGACGACTTCTATTGGGGTAATAAGAAACTTGAAAATGTATTTTAAGTAAACATAAATATACAACATTTAATCTACCTAGTTTATTATTAGCCTTGTTAACTAAAAAAGTAAAAGAGTTTAAATAATAAGAGCTACTGTTGTGTTTCCGATGCAGTCTCGCTACTTTTGTCAAAGATTTTTTACCTTTTTCTTTATCAGTTTTTGTACTTACAATTGCCTTCCTACTTTTTGCTACTTCTGAGTGTAAGGACAGATACAAGATTTTTTATAATTTACAAGGTTTTCCATTTTAAAATTTAATATGTTTTGTCCTACTGTATATGAATGTAAAGATAAAAGCATTCTAATGAAAGATATGGATTCTACAGAATCTACCCAACAAAACAGTGTTTTTATTTATTTTATACGTTAAAAAATAAAAAAGTTGGGAAGATGTATCTCTATTACGCTTCTAAGAATAATTTAAAATTATTTTTCAGATTTGGATGGTCATATTTCCGAAACTAATTGAGATAGACACATCAAATGTAGTATTTTTAAAAGCCTTATAAAAGATTTTTTTGGTGGTGATATAATATTAAGGGTATTTCATTTAAAAAAATCATACCTATTGTCGTACCCTGTATATCATATGGGATAATAATCATCGGATAACTGATTAGAATACTACCGAATTAACCAAAGCATTTTAGTTTATTTTGTACATGAAAAATTATAATGTTAAGGGGGAGTAAATTTATAATAACATATAATAAGTTTTAGGTTTCCAAAAGCATTTGTAATAATTTATAATATTTTTCCAATAAAAAGCACCTCATTTTAAGTTAGATTCGTAAGTTTCAGAATTTTGTCCAAAAAAATTAATTTCTATACCATAGTGCGATGACCACCTGCATCAACCGGCATATCATAAAAGAAATATAGCAAAGGCGGCCGCGAAGACAAGCATGCTGATTTATTTGCTTTAAACTTTTTTGTGATTTTTTTTCTTATCAAAGAGCACTGAATTTACATTTTTAAACTCTTCCTTCTATATATATAGCAATGAAATATCATTATGAACAACTATGAAGCCCTATTTCTGTAGTTTTATTGGATACCTATAACAATTGGTGTTATTTAAAAATGTAAGATCTAAAAGTAGGATATAGATTTGACTTGGGCAGTTTTAATCAAAAATATAAAAATATTTAAATAAGTTAAATAACTTTATAAAATGAATGATTTAAAGAAAACTGGCCAACTCAAATCTAAACTACTTTAAGATCTCACATTTTTAAATGCCATCAATTGTTATAGGTATCCTATAAAACAAATAAATAATAGTTTAAAAAACTAAAAAACACGCTTTTAAATGCAACCGAACTAAAAATTAGAAAATAATTTTTCATTAAAAAAAAGATTGTCACTTCAGAGTAAAAATCGTGGGGTGCTTAATATATTAAATGTTATAATTATTATATTTGCCAATATCTATGAGGGAAAAGTTATGAAAAAATAGTAAAATGCACCCCACGCTTTTTACTCTGAAGTGACAATCTTTTTTAATGAAAAATTATTTTCTAATTTTTAGTTCGGTTGCATATAAAAGCGTGTTTTTAGTTTTTTAAACTATTATTTATTTTTCATTTTTTAGTTCGATATGCATGTATGTATGTATGTATGTATGTAAAAATGCTCCAGTTTATTCACTAAAAAATTCCTTCGCCATTTTCTCAAGAGTAGCTAATAAAAGCGTGTTTTCTTTAAAGTTCCTGAGAAAAGTTTGCGATGTTGCCATAAGATGGCAACACAGGTGTTGTTTTTATAATATAAAGGAATTTTTTATCCTGGCGATCCTAACCAGGATAACGGGATACTGTTTGCAGATTATTGCATTGTCATGGGTCCTTGATACGTGTGCAAAGTTTCAAAGAAATCGAATAGCTGGAAGTTGGTAAAAATTAGGCTCAAAGATTCCGTTACATAGATAGATAGATAGATAGATGGATAGTTACAACCCAAGTTAATAAAAGCGTGTTAAAAAAAAACAGTTTTTATTTTATTTCTATAAATACATACTAGGATTTTTCACAGATTTTGGCACGTATTTAGATCTCCATTCTTTTTGCGGTGAAGCCCAAAGCCAAGTATAATTTTAATATTAAACCTGGCTCACCTATTTCACATTTAGGTTTTGGTGAGATATCATTACTTTTTGTAAAGAAAACTAGGCATGTATTAAGATTTAATACTTTTTCTTTTGTTTTCCCTGCATAGTTTTCTTTTATATGCTATTGTATTGTATGCAATACAGAAATCAAATTAAGATTTGCAAACGTAATGCCAATGAGAGGTACATAAACAATAGTGGAAATCAGTCGAAAGCAATGTGGAATATCATAAATTCCAAAAGGAAAAATAATAATTCTAAAAATAAATCCAGCACCCTCAACGCCGATGATTTAAATAATTTTTTGTAAAAAATGTCCTCGCAATCTTTCGCAAAACATAACTGGTAGTTTTGATCCCGTTGAAATAGTTCCGCAATCAAATCTTAAATTTTCTTTTCGTCCTATTTCGTATATACAAGTACGTGATCTTATAACGAATATAAAAACAATCCGAGTAAAGATGTTTATGATCTCAATATAAATATCATAAAAAGTGTTAAGGATATTTTAATAGTACCGTTAAATAAACTTATAAATCTAGCGATTAGTGAGGGCATTTTTCCAGATTGTCTTAAAATTTCAAAAGTAATACCCATTTTCAAAAAGGGAGATCATAATGATCCTAATAATTATCGGCCAATATCGATTATTGCTATAATAGGAAAGATATTCGAAAAAGCTTTATATCTACAGCTAATGAACTATTTTGTGGATAACTCTTTGTTTTCGTTGGTTCCATTTGGCTTTGTTCCAAATGGAAATACCGCTGATGCCATAAATAATCTTGTTTCTTCAATTGCGGAGGCCTATCAAAATAAACAGTATGCAGGAGCCAGTTTTTTGGATTTAACCAAGGCCTTTGATTGTGTCCAGCATAATATTTTACTTGGAAAACTAAGGAAATATGGGATGTGTGAAAACTCAGTTAACCTACTTTCAACTTATTTGGAAAATAGAGAACAAATAGTGACCATTGATGGAAAAGCGTCCACTAAGCTGACCTGTAGTTTGGGAGTGCCCCAGGGATCAGTATTGGGGCCTCTGTTATTCTTGATCTTTATCAATGACCTTGACAAATATATGGTAAATTCGCTATTGACCCTGTATGCAGATGATACAACGTTGTTGAGCATAGATGGAAATTTGGATATTCTTCACCAGAAAATGCAGCGAGAGGTTTCTAGGGTTTCCGAGTGGTTCTGCGCAAATAAACTGAAACTAAATGGAAATAAAACATGCCAAATGATGTTTTCTTTGTGTGATCTCTCAAATGCGGATAACCTTCTTAATGTTAAGTTTCTAGGGGTTCTTATGGATCCTAAATTAATATGGGACCAGCACATAGAGCAAGTAGCTACAAGGTTAACAGGAACTATCTTTTTAATTAGAAATTTGGTAGGTGAAGTCTCAAATTCAGTTATAAAGACAGCTTATTATGCACTATTTGAAAGTACCTGCACCTATGCTATTCTTGCATGGGGACATTCTTGTCATACTAGCCGTCTGTTCTCTTTACAACGCCGGGTGTTAAGAGTTATGCTGGGACTAGGTTACCGAGAAGATGTAAAAATTATTTTGAAGAACAAAAAAAATTAACTATTCCATGTTTATATATACTGTATGCGCTTCTACATGTTAAATTAAATTATAATGAATACTCACAATGTATTAATATTCTTCTCATAATACGAGAGGAAGAGGTAATCTAAAATTGCCCTTTACTAGAATAGCGAGAAGTCGAAATGCACTAAATTACCATGGACCAAAATTTTTTAATCACCTGCCTGAAGAAATAAAGTCTTGACATGAATAAAAAATAAAAAAATATTGTCTACGTTTTCTTAAACGTAACAACAGTGCGCATTGCCAATTCATTAATATCTGCTACTTTTTAATTAGTTATTGTACTATTGAACTTGCCTCACACATTTATGTTTTTGTTGTGATAGTACTTACTGCTCTATCCATAACGGATTCTCTGTTGTAGTCAAATCGTCAATGATGGCTTTTTTAATTAGTGCATCTTTCTTCTTTAAATCGTCGGTCGGCGATATAACCCAATGCCTCAAGCAACAACATACAATGATAAAGGAGACAATACCGACAAAAAGAACAATCATTAATGCTATTAAAGCTGCCAAAGCTGGGTCAAAAGATTCATCGCGTGCCTAAAATAAAAAATAAAGGTAAGCAAGAGTCAGACGCCATCTTTTAAGGGTCTGTATTTAAACAATGGACTTAGTACAGGCAATGGAGAGCGAGTTACTCGTGTCCATAATGCATAATTCTCCAGAAGTTGTTTCTTTTTACAAATAGGTGCAGTAGGACGCAATGAATCTAAAAACGCAAAATACTTATTACCTTTATTATATAGTAAGAACATTTTAAAAACGCAAATTCGGTACCTTTTGAAAATAATACAAAAAACATAAAAAAGGCCGCCTGCAATCGGACTATTTTATACAAAGGCGCCGCTATCCTTTACAGCCACGCGCCGATACACTATGGGATAGAAATCCATTATTTTGGCGAAAAAGCAACTTTGAAATTTTAATGGCTCATGCTGTGTATTTCAAAGTAGATACTCCAAACTACATGTACGCAAAATTATAAAAGGATATGACGACTTCTATTGGGGTAATAAGAAAGTTGAAAATGTATTTTAAGTAAACATAAATATACAACATTTAATCTCTTAGTTTATTATTAGCCTTGATTACTAAAAAAAGTAAAAGAGTTTAAATAATAAGAGCTATTGTTGTGTTTCCGATGCAGCCTCGCGAAGTCTCGCTGCTTTTGTCAAAGATTTTTTACCTTTTTCTTTATCAGTTTTTGTACTTACAATTGCCTTCCTACTTTTTGCTACTTCTGAGTGTAAGGACAGATACAAGATTTTTTGTAATTTACAAGGTTTTCCATTTTAAAATTTAATATGTTTTGTCCTACACTGTATATCCTTAAAGATAAAAGCATTCTGATGAAAGATATGGATTCTACAGAATCTACCCAACAAAACAGTGTTTTTTATTTATTTTATACGTTAAAAAATAAAAAGAGTTGGGAAGATGTATCTCTATTACGCTTCTAAGAATAATTTAAAATTATTTTTCAGATTTGGACGGTCATATTTCCGAAACTAATTGAGATAGACACATCAAATGTAGTATTTTTCATGCATTTTAAAATATTTTTTTGGTGGTGATATAATATTCGGGGTATTTCATTTAAAAAAATCATACCTATTGTCGTACCCTGTATATCATATGAGATAATAATCATCGGATTACTGATTAGAATACTACCGAATTAACCAAACAAGCTGACATTTTAGTTTATTTTGTACATTAAAAAATAATAATGTTAAGTGGGGTCTAAATTTATAACATATAATAAGTTTTAGGTTTCCAAAAGCATTGGTAATAATTTATAATATTTTTCCAGTAAAAAGCACCTCATTTTAAGTTAGATTGGTAAGTTTCAGAATTTTGTCCAAAAAATTAATTTCTATCCCATAGTGCGATGACCACCTGCATCAACCGGCATATCATAAAAGAAATATAGCAAAGGCGGCCGCGAAGACAAGCATGCCGATTTATTTGCTTTAAACTTTTTGTGATTTTTTTTTCTTATCAAAGAGCACCTAATTTACATTTTTAAACTGTTCCTTCTATACATAATATAATTAAATTTCCTTTTTTATTTTAAAATTTTTGTCGTATCACTTACCGTTTACGATTTATAAGAATAATAACGTTTGTTTATTGACTTTTTACCAACATCTCTTCTAATAATTGTTTAAATTATAAGTTAATTATAATGAAACTTTTAAATCGATAAATTTTATACAACTTTTAATTTAAACGTTTTTTTTCTAAAATTATTATTTTTGAAATTACAAGGCCTTCAGTGTTGTACTACGAGGTTAATAAGACCGAAGTATGAGCCTATTTCGAGAAACCATAGTAAGACCTGACCATAGATAACCTACATTTAGATCCGCAGTGGCAAGAAGCATTTTTCGGATTTTTACGACCGCGCGCAGTGGGTTGACGAACATGCGCACTTAAAAGCCTTGGCAAAATACAAACACTGGCACCCCGTACCCTTCGTCCGCGGTCTGACCGTAACGCTCATTAGCTACCGTACTTCGAACAGAAAACCAGGACGCGGTCAACACATTCTTTCCTATAATGCGAATAGTTTATTTGGGTCCGGGTGCGTTTACTCCTCAACTGGCTTGCGCACATACCGGTTTTTTCGCCCATGAAATGTAACTTTTGTTTCGAGCAGGTTATAATATTAGCAATCCATCGAGATCAGTGGACCTGACTAGTTGTTGGATGATGTGTTCAGGCTCAGATGACGTTAACAGGATTTTTGAAATTAACTTGTAATAATTATTTTAGAGAAAAAAAGTTGTAGTAATTGATTGATTTAAAAACTTTAGTCATTAGCAATTCTCTTGTTTGAACAATTATTAGAAGAGATATCGGTAAAAAGTCAATAAACAAACAGTAATAATCGCATTAATCGTGAACGGTAAGTGATACAAAAAAAATATAAAACAAGAAAATAGGAAATTTGATCTTATACAGGGTGTTCATTTAAATACTTTCCACTCAAGTTATCGTCGAAACGAGACAGATTTGAGAAAATCGCCGAAACACGTCAAGATATTTATTGAGGTGGAACGTTTTTACAAAAATTGGACGGCGCCCCTTTAACCCCTTAACCACCAGGGCCACCACCCCAAAATTCTTAAATGAGAAGGCGGGTCGAGTGGATACATCATTTTAAAGCTCCTGACGAGTACTTTATAACCCTAGAATATGAAGTCAATATCTTCACCTATTACAAAATGGCGGTACTTTAAAAATTACCTAAATACCTGATTTGGATGGTCATATTTCCGAAACTAATAAAGTTAGATGTACTTAATGTGGTATTTTCTTAAAGCTCATTTAATGATCTTTTTAATGGTAAAATAATATACAGAGTTCTTAAATAAAAAAATATCTACTTTTTTCTTCTACCCTGTATCACCATTAAAAAGACCTTTAAAAGAGCTTTAAGAAAACACCACATTAGGTACATCTAACTTTATTAGTTTCGGAAATATGGCCATTAAAATCAGGTATTTAGGTAATTTTTAAAGTACCGCCATTTTGTAATAGGTGAAGATACTGACTTCATATTCTAGGGTTAAAAAGTACTCGTCAGGAGCTTTAAAACGATGTATCACTCGACCCGCCTTTTCATTTAAGAATTTTGGGGTGGTGGCCCTGGTGGATAAGGGGGTAAAGGGGCGCCGTCCAATTTTTTGTAAAAACGTTCCACCTCAATAAATATCTTGACGTGTTTCGGCGATTTTCTCAAATCTGTCTCGTTTCGAAGATAACTTGAGTGGAAAGTTTTTAAATGAACACCCTGTATATAAAATTCTCGTGTCACAAATGTTCGTTCCCTGTACTCCTCCGAAACGGCTTGACCGATTCTCATGAAATTTTGTGAGCATATTGAGTAGGTCTGAGAATCGGCCAACATCTATTTTTCATACCCTTAGTGATAAGGGTTGCCCACCCTTAACATTTTTTTAATTTTTAGGCTAGAAATTACTTAAAAATTATTCATATGGTAAAACAACGTTTGCCGGGTCAGCTAGTTATCTATAATAAAGGTTTTTATAATTATGGGCTTCAAGTGCACGGTTACAGAGAGATACAGGTCCAAACGGTTTTTTTGCAAAAATGGCGACCCATCCGATCGCCATATTTGTAAATATTTTTGTTTTTTTTTTTATTTATTGCGCATTACATTTTTGAAAACTAACTTCTGAAGAATTTTGCAAGAAAAAAACTTCTATTTCCTGAACTAACGTTTATTTTGGAAAATCGTGCTGAAAGTTGTATTAAAAGTATTTTATGTGGTTTTAAGTGACTGTTTTTTGTGGGTTTTAAAGTATATACAGAGTGTCCGGGAAAATGTGGGAAATCTCTAGCACACGTATGGAACAGATGAAAATAACACGACAAGTTCCTATAAAATTTTTCCGTTTAAGCCCCCTGCGGAGATATGATCCCCAAAGGGGGCAGCTAGAAATCGATTTTTCGTGAATAACTTTTAAAGCGCTCGTGTATAATTTGATAATATTTTAGTACGATGCATACTAGTAAAGACCTCTTAAAATAGTGCCCTTGAAACTTATGTCGCTTCTTTAGTTTGTCAGGGACGGACTAGTTTTCGCACATTATTGATAATATTTTTACGCCCTGTATGGTGAAGACACAAAAAATATGTTTTTGGGTAGTTTAAACCTTTGCTAAAAAATCGACATCGATAAAATGAGCAGTTTTCGAGTAAAAAATTATTTTAACAATAAGAGTTTATTTTTGTTTAATAATACAATATTTTATTTTTGATGTAATTTGTAATTTTTGATTCAGTATTGAAGTCCTCTCGTAGCAGGTCAGGAATTTGTTGCAAATGTTGTTAAAATAATTTTTTACTCGAAAACTGCTCATTTTATCGATGTCGATTTTTTTAGCAAAAGGTTTAAACTACCCAAAAACATATTTTTTGTGTCTTCACCATACAGGGCGTAAAAATATTATCAATAATGTGCGAAAACTAGTCCGTCCCTGGCAAACTAAAGAAGCGACATAAGTTTCAAGGGCACTATTTTAAGAGGTCTTTACTAGTATGCATCGTACTAAAATATTATCAAATTATACAGAGCGCTTTAAAAGTTATTCACGAAAAATCGATTTTCTAGCTGCCCCCTTTAGGGGATCATATCTCCGCAGGGGGGCTTAAACGGAAAAATTTTATAGAAACTTGTCGTGTTATTTTCATCTGTTCCATACGTGTGCTAGAGATTTTCCACATTTTCATGGACACCCTGTATATTTGTGACTATTTTAAGCTATTTGTGACACGGTGACTCTAATTTTTATGATTATTTGTGATGTTTATTTAAAACGAACAATTTATGTGAAGAAAAGCATAATTTTTACATATCGGTGGTAAGATAGCAAATCCCAATATGCCACTTTTAGTAAAATGTTCAGGGGAGATCTTTTAACTTTGATGCGTCCTAAAAATCACAATTTTAGTACAGTATTTAAATTTTGCAACTGATTGTTTTCATATTATTTGCAAAATTTAAATATTGCTCTAAAATTGTGATTTTATTATTATTTTTTGATGAGATATGGCTTTTAAATGTTGGCCTTGACTGCGCCTAACATGGTCTGTTCTGCCAAATCGATTCGTCAGGATCATCGCGTACACTCGCAGCTACTGCCGCTATATTTTCTGCACTACGTGCTAAATGTGGCCTATATGATCAAAGATTATCCAATAATGAAAATTGGAGATCAAAATTTTGTGATGTAGGTAGATAGTAGGCCAATTATGCGTGGACCATAAGTTGACCGAAGCGCACGAAACGGAGAATAATGATTTTTATAATACATTTGAACAAGTTTTAGAAGTTGTGCCGGGGGCGAAGTCTTTTCATGATAAATTATCAAACAGTATTGAACCCAAATACCATGACAGTTTAAAATTTGGACCCTCTTATCTATCGAAAAATACCTACTATACTCTATTTTTTTGCAAGAGAGAGTAATAAATCATTTAATTTTATGGCAATTCGCTTTCTCTGTTAGTCCGAGTATAAATATTTTTCTTCAATTCTACCTGCAATGTACTGATAAGGCATCATAATTTTAGGCCGGCAGACCCCGCTCTAAAATTCGTCAACCTCTTGGGTCAAATACAAAAAATAACAGATGTTTACCCGTATTTACGTGGGAATAATGTGATAAAACCTTGACAGTGGCGGTGCGCTTGAGTTTATTTTTGGAAACTTACCCTTTTTAAACAGTTTAGGTAAAATGAAAATCTTGTTTCTTTTATATGTGTAAAACATTTATTTTAAAATTTATAGTATATCAATATTGTACAGTTGGTATAATTATAGTTAATAATAACCATTTTATTAAGAAAATAATACACATTAAAAATGCATAGTCAAAAATAATTATTTAAAATATAATCTATACCTAATTAAATATGCTACATAATCTACATCTAGTTATTCACATTCTTCCATATCTGACATACTATCACTACTTGAGTCATATGAGTCTACTTGTATAATTAGAGGTTCCACAGTTGTATCTACTATTTTATCCAAAGACCACATTTTATTTTCTACTTCTAATACATGTTCGACACATTTTTTCCAGTTTTCTGGGGAAGCATTAGATATGGCAATTTGAAATAGTTTTTTTATATCTACTAGTTTAAACGTAGTATTATTTCTGGCTACTTCACCTTTCACTTGTGCCCATATAAGTTCTATGGGGTTTAGTTCGCAGTGATAAGGTGGCAACAACTCTAGTTTAACACTATCTGTAGGATGTTCAATATTTTGCTGCATCAACCAGGATTAAATGTCTTTTAAGCCAGCTTAAAGAGCATTTTGTACGCGCTTCCTGCCTCCGAATGCCTCTGTTCCAGACCGGAAAACAATTTTAAATGGGTTGCTAACTTAAGGGCAACTGGTTCTTGACTTTCCTAAATCAAGACAGCGATCCGAGATAAAACTGCTGCTATTCCTCAAGATATGGTGATAAAAGTGATGCGGAACTTCTAGGAACGCCTTCGCATGTGTGTCGCTGCTAACGGCCGTCACTTACACGATATAATTTTGAAAACATAGTTAAAAAACCTTAAAGTGTGCTCTTTTTGAAAATAATAAAAGTTTAGCTTCATATTTTATAGAAGACTTTTTATTTGCTACCCAAATGCTGGAGTCCATTCTGCCGCACCCTGTATAATCGAATACGTTTTTAACAATCTGCTTTTCGTTTACAGTTAAATGGCCGAGACATGCGCGTTTTTGCGGAGAAGCTATTTTTACAATACTGTAATACGTTGAACAATACTTTAACAATTTATAACCACTCAGTTGCACATACGGAAAGATACTAAAATATATATAAAATTTATAATCCTTATTTAACGCAATTCGGTGTATTTCTACCTGTTCTTTGCACAGAGACTGGTGCGCCTATGGTTTACAACCTTCTAACCGTCCCGAGACATTTTTATTACTATCTCTTGCAAAAAATGAAGTATAGAAAAAGTACCTATAAAAGAATCACCAGTTACATAGTCATAATAATGGCTTTATTACCACTTTTCTAATCGTGAATCAATTTACCAACACCCGGATTTTGTTGGTGAATTATTTCTTCACGTATTAAGTTTACTTACTTGCACAAATGCTGGAACGACATTTTCAATGGCAAATCCTGTATAATAGTCTTTAAGAAAATCATATTTTGAATCGATAACCTATTAAAACCTCGGGTACTGGTAAAATTACTTGTGTAACAGGATTCACTGCTAAAATATACATATCGGTCCTAAAAATAAAAAGGTAATTAAAAACGTTTTTTTAGTTCTTTCTAAATGCTCTATAAGTCATATTATTATTATTTCATCTTTGGACAAACCACGAAGGCTTTAAGCCTAAATACTAACGTGACCGTGGGTGTCTTAAGCGGGGTAAGAGGGAGTTTGTTGGCACAGGACTTAAACACTTGAAGATTTGGGGGGGAAGGAAATACCTCCGCGGGCAGCAGGTTCTACATTCTAGAAACTTAAGGGATAAAAAACGAACAAAGTGGGTAGTTCGGGGCCTGTCTAGTTGGACCGTATAGGGATGCATACGCGCGGCACCACGAGTTTCTCTGTTGGGAGCTGCTTTTTTGAGGCTGCCGTGGCTATAGATACAATGTGTTTATGCCAGTTAAGGTTACTTTCAAATGTGACGCCCACAAGATTGAAGGTGTCTTTGCTCTGTAAAACTTGGCCGCTCGTAAGTAGGGATGAGTATTTGATGGCTCTTTCGCGACTAGGAACATGATTGTGTTTTGGATGCATTAAAATGGACAAAATTGAAAACTGGAGGAAGGATACTATCGTCGGTGAACTATGAATGGATCAGATAATCAGAGAGCCAAGTAGAGAGTTTGGTTGAAAGACCATAGAAGGGAAGTTTATTAAGAAATAATAAATATAAGATGACGTTATTAAATATTTTATATGGAATAAGTAGATGAGTTAAAAACGTATTAAAAAATATATATTTTTCTTACCACTCTTCATTTTTTCGTCCTCCATCACCAATATGAAATCGAATTTCATCAACAATTATAAGACTTTGAGTAGCATTACTTAATTCAGTTATAATTTCGTGTTTTTCATTTTTGACCTCTTCTCCTGGCCTGGACAAAATAACTCTAATAAGTTGCTCGGGTTCAAATATCCAAATCTAAAAAACAATAAGTAATCCAGTTCTAAAAGAATTTTTATTTGGGAAGTTTTGTTGTGAAGGTATTTATAATCAGAAAAAAATAACTTAATGAGCACCGTGTTTAAAAATAATAATTCCTTTAATAATTAACAAAAAAAGAAGACGTACATGAACTTGCACATAGGCTTCTCGTTCTGGAAATCCTTCTTCTCTAGCAATAACATCCACAATAAATCGGTGCTGGTTATTTTCTGCCAGATAGGTTGCTGTGTAAATTTCTCCTCGCTGACTTATATTAAATGGGGATGGAATAATGGAACCAGAACTTTTGTTGGAGTGGTATTTGTAAAGATTTGATGCTTTAATATAATACGTCAATGAACTAAAAAAATGAGTGTAAAGAATGCGTACAAAAAACGTGTTGGTTTTTATGATGATGACACTTTTTTGTCTTAGTAAATCAATTTTATTTTACACTGTTTTAAATGATGTCCCTATACAGGATGTTTCTAAATAAATGCGAAAAAATTTAGGTGATTTATTGTTTATAATAAAGGGTGGTTTGCTTAATAAACATGGGGTCAAAAGTCATCTCCATTAGGGGTATTTTTTTTATTAAGTTATTTGCTGCGCACTCAGGGAACGCTGGCCATTGTACGCAGATCCCATTTACAGGGGGATATCCTTTAGAGTGTCGGTACTTTGTCCAGGTCGGTGCTATGTGTCAACTGTAGCATTCATCCTAGGTCCAGTCCCGCAAGGTTTAGTGATTCGGATTCAATTTTGTAGGTTCCAAATATGTCCTCTCGTGGACTCTCTAGACCCCTACATTCCATAATCACGTGAAACGGGGTTTCTTCCCCATTTCCGCACCACCTGCAGTTGTAATCTGCTACCAGACACAATTTGGCTAGGTGCTTTTTAGTATACCAGTCTCCAGATACCAGGCCTGTAATAGTCCTCAGCTGAGTTCTACTCATGCCCAGTAATCTGGATGCAAGGTCCTGAGAGGGACCCTTAAGCATTACCCTGGTATGCATTATCTTTGTTTCCGATGACCACAGTTCCTCTAACTTTCTTCTGGTCCAGTCCTTGGCCCAGCGCTTGAGGACCCCACCGGACATGCCCGGGGGCAGGGTACTGCCAGGTTTGGGTTATTGCTACCAGCTACCGCCAGTCTATCCGCTGCCTCATTTCCTTTGATACCAGTGTGTCCTGGTACCCATAACAAGTTGACCGTATTGGACTCTGCTAATGTATTGAGAGTCTCTGTACAGTCTTTAACTAGCTTAGACTCAATTGTTACCCTATTCAGTAGTTGTAGGGCGGTTCTTGAGTCACTGCATATATATAGGTGTTTGCCTCTGTATTGCTTGTCCAAGATCCATCTGGCACAAGCCCAGATTGCATACACCTCTGTTTGGACTACTGTTGAGTGATCTCCAAGGGCAAGCGCCAGCTCCATCCTTGGATTTTTACTCCACACACCAGTTCCAGTCCCACTCCTATTTTTAGCCCCATCTGTGTACCAGACAAGTTCTTTAGGAGTGAGAATGTCTTCCATCCATTAGGGGTATATTGTAGTACAAAAATGGCGAAAAAAAACGTATTTATTTTTTTATCTCAAAAAAGAAATGCGATAAAATAATGAAATTCTATGAAAATATTGACGGTATAAAAATACGGTAGCTAAATATTTTTTCATTTAGAATTAATCGAAGTGGTGGAAATTGTTAATTTTACCTTTATCGTTCTTACTGACGAAATTTAAAGAGGGACTTACGCACTTTCTGTAAATTTAGATAGTCTAATTTATTTCGATTTTTTTACACTCTTGTATTTTTTAAATAAAACTTAAAAATTTAAATAAAATAAATAAATATATAAAATGGAACAAAATGAAATGTAAATCCTAACGTGTCGGGACAGGGGTAAATTTATTTTATAAAAATCTATTTATCTGATATCAAGGCATTTGTAATATTTCTTTATTTGGCATTACTCGGTACTTTTAACACAATGGAGTACAAAAACTCAATTAAAATAATCGAACGGGAACGATAACTAATAAATCAATTTTTGACAAAATGGTGAACAAGTATAAAATCCATAGATGATAAAACTGACGTTGCTATTTTGTGGTCATTTTGCGATATTTAATTAGAATACCTATAAAAGCCATAGCTGTAAGACTACAGTTAAAAAAATCGTATTTAACCTCAATACCTTTGTTTCTATGATTTTTACACTCATTCACCATTTTATCAAAAATTAATTAATTAGTAAATCGTACCCGTTTTTTTTTTTTTTTTATCTTTGGACAAACCACGAAGGCTAAAAGCCTAAATACTAACGTACCTACCGTGGGTGTCTTAAGCGCGGTAAGAGGGAGTTTGTTGACACGGGACTTAAATACTTGAAGATTTGGGGGAAGGAAAGACCTCCGCGGGCAGCAGGTTCCACAATCTAGAAACTCTAGGGATAAAAGAACGAACAAAGTGAGAAGTTCGGGAGCCTGTCCAGTTGGACCGTATAGGGATGCATATGCGCGGAACCACGAGTTTCTCTGTTGGGAACCGTGAGTGGAGGAACTATACTGGTCAATTCTTCAGAGCAGAAGCCATGGAAGTACCTATAAAAAAGCGATAAATCGCCCACAGCCCGACGATGGGCAAGAGAGGGAAGCCTTTCTGTAAGTGAAGGATCATTAATGAGACGAACAGCTCTTCTTTGAATAGAATCAAGAATGCTCAGGGTTGTTGGGGACGCCATGCCCCAGATATGAGAACAATATTCCAAGGGAGGTCGGATTTGGGAAACATATAAAGTGTATAAATTAGAAGCGGAAAAATACTTTTTAGCTCGAAAGAGAAATCCAAGCTTTTTGAAGCTGCCGTGGCTATAGATACAATGTGTTTATGCCAGTTAAGGTTACTTTCAAATGTGACGCCCACGAGATTGAAGGTGTCTTTGCTCTGTAGAGACTATTTTTGAACGCTGTAAGACAGAAAGCATTGTAATAAATAATACATTTAGGAACGACCTCTGTAACAGAAATGTAAGAAATGTGTACTTTGTAATGATTTATGAACGCAACCCCGGAATTGAAAATGGCCTAATTTTGTTTAATATGGTAATAATCTTACCCATTTATTCCGAAATCAGGATCAAACGCCGTCACATTGGCGACAAAGTGATTAATATTTGCCATTGCATTTACTACAGCATAATATACGGTGCTTTTAAAATACGGTTCGTTGTCGTTTTCATCATTTATTGTTACGATGACATGAGCTATACTCTTGTCGTTAAGCATACCTAAAAATAAATTTATCTTAATCTATTAATAATGGGAGCGACTCCGATTTTAAAGAAATTTGGCTAATGGTTTTATTTGTTGAGGAGCTAATCACGAATCCGAAAGATTTTTTTCGGAAACATTTCGTTTGCGACATATCCACCATCAAATTTAAAAATCAAAATAACTAACCCATATAACATTTTTTGCCGGCGTTGTACATTTAATTTACTGGCATTGCCAACACTCTTTAATCGTAAGGCATTGGCAAAAAAGTATCAAAAAGACGCGAAAGTGGGCAATTGGCCGTTATTAGGCCACGTGTTGCAGATAAAGTGATGGCATCCGTCATTAATAAGTTATTGGCAA
Organism: Listronotus bonariensis; assembly: GCA_014170235.1. Lineage (NCBI taxonomy): Eukaryota > Metazoa > Arthropoda > Insecta > Coleoptera > Curculionidae > Listronotus > Listronotus bonariensis. The sequence continues at coordinate 70,500 of JACEGR010002484.1, read as the reverse complement.
AAAGATATCAAAAAGACACGAAAGTGGGCAAATGTAGATACTCTCAAGCAGCAAGCTGACGAAAATTGTCGCATATACTTTTTTTTAAAGCTAAAATGATGCGATATTTTATTTGAAAATTAAAATAGGAAAAAAATCCTTACTGCATGCAATGCAAAGTACCATCTCTCGGAACACTGTCCAACTTGGAGATGCTGATTTTTACACTAGCCGAAGATATTTCTTTCAAAGCTAAGTGAGATCACCTACCGCAGACCGCTCTCGAATTATTTTTGTCTAATGGGTACGGTTTAGACAATAAAATGCGAAGATATTGCAGAAACGTAGTAGTTTATTGTCCATTACGCCATCTATCGGTATGTCAAAAAAACTATTAAATATATATAATATTTTTATTAACACGTCTTTAAAACTTTTAATAAAGTTTTAAACAAAATGTTTACAGCTCCTAACAGTCTACTTGAATATCTTGCCTTCTCGACTAGCCATCACCAATTAATCACACAACACACACTTATTAGGTAATGAATACATTTAATTATGTCTATTAAAAAACTCTTTTCTTTAAAAAGAAACTAAAAAGCTAGAAAACCACGTAGAAAACAAATGCACAAAGCGGTCACCTTCGGTCGAAATTAACGTAGCTAATTCTACCATCATTTTATTTTTATTCGCTCCAAAATACATAATAAATATTTTGTTTGACCTAATTTTTATTTGCATGATTTTTAACAATAAAATGTTATGAAAAGGCCATTTCCTTTAAATTATGTAAAAAAACATAAAATAATGTTGTTTAGCTGCCATTATAAACAAAACAGATCAAAAAAATTGCTTTAATTTTAGTTAAATACCAATGTTAATAATATGGTCTAAAAAGTATGAATATGCGTTGAAGGTTTGCCTTCAAAATCCAATATTTATTTGCCTGCAACAAAAACGCGTGCTTTATTTAATCAGGATTCGTATGCCGCTATTTTTGTATGCTTGCCGGCGATTCGCCTGCATGTAAAATTTATTGGCAATTAAGTGTTTATTTAGGGTTGACTTTTTAATGCGTATAAGATGTTGGCATAATATTGCCACCAATTGCCAATGCTTTACCATCAATGCCAATATATATACTAAGATACAGGGTGTTATTTTTTAATTACACCTTTTAAAATTTATTTTTTTACGTATTTTAACTTTTATTTTTTTAATTAAAATGCATATTTTTACTTTCAGTCGTAGCAAGTTATGATGGATCCGCTGGAGCAGTGTATGCATGGCTTGCTGCGTTTTTAAAGGAAACCTTTTTAATTTATTTGATAAAAGGTGTAAAATACAAGGAAAACGGGGTTTAAATCAAATATTGTGTGCCACCTTGGCTTTAAATCAAGAATTGCAAAAGAAAGGGGAATGGATATCTCGGGAACGAAACTTTTTCTAAAAAAAATCGGGTTCGTGATTAGCGCCTCAAAAAACCCTCATATGCCAAAATTTCGTCACAATCGGAGTTGCTCCCACTTTCTAGACAATAACCTTAATAATTTACTGCGTTCAACACGAAAAGTTTTTGTTTAATTGTGCACTTTTTGGCAGTCACACCAATTATACAGGGTGCCCCGAAAAAGTGAAACAATATACAGGATCTTCTTTTATTATTGGAGATACAAAGTCGGTTAAATTAAAGAAGTTATAATATTTATTCCGATGATTAACGTACCGCCAACAGAAAAAATGTACTATTTTAAGGTGGAACACTCTGTTTATTATATCACACATTTAAAATCAACGTATTTTTAAAAAACTTTACATGTGATATATTAAAAGTTTATAATAGTTAAATACGGCCATCCCCAATAGTTTAATTATAATGGAAATTTAACATTATTTTTGGTGTTGGATGGCCATATCCAAAAGCTAATATAGGATTTTCAACTGTCAATATTGTGATTTTTAATTGTCAATATTCTAAAAGCTGTTAAAGATATGCTTAAGCTTCCATTCTTAAACATATTTATTTTATATCAAAAATGGGTTAAATATTTTTTGTTCTATTTAAAGGGTCTCTGCTAGAATTGGTATGTCAAATATAAATTTTAAGTGCAAAAATTACTTAACAACTGTCAACATAACTGTCAGCAGTTCTGCCGGAAAAAAAAACAAAAATTTCATGCAAGTTAGACAAGTTGCAAGTTATATTGTTCTTTTTTTATCTTTTACATCCCACGAAGGTCTATGCCTAAATACCAGAGTACCGTGGGTGTCGGGTTATTAGATGTTTAACCCATCGTTCCCCTGTTCCGTCAACGTCGTCCAAGCACTGAAACATGCAGTTGCATTTCACAGCACCTTTTAGACAACGCGGTAGTGCCACCACGGTCGTTATTTTTAAATAACTACTACCTAAAATATGTCTCCTCCGCTGGGAATCGAACCGCCGACCTCTGGCTTCGAAGATGAAAGCTCTGTCCACTAGGCCACGGGGGAGACAGACTTATTAATTAGTGTTCTTATTGTTTTAATTTAAAAAAATGTATTAAAAACAAGATGTTTATTTAACTCAGGAAATAATCTTATATTTAATATCAAATATTCCTCGTGCATATAATTTTTCCTGTGGAAAACTTGGATTACTCGTTTCTAAGCAATCTGTTTTAACAAATAACATTCGGGAGAGTGGAAAAACCACTCTCGCTCATGCTATTTGTTAAAACAAGTTACTTAGAATAGTATATTTCATTACAAGGGTGGAAACTGACTTATTTCACACGAGTGGCAATATTGTTGCACGAGGCGTGAGCCGAGTGCGACAAACCCACGAGTGTAAGAAAGTGATTTTCACACAAGTAATGTACACTATTTTTCCTACAACCACATGCTGTTCACAAAAAAAAGTTTTTTGTCTTTACAGAAAAAATAAGAAAACAATTGAAAACTTTGCATCACTAGGGTGATATATACTTTTCCTTACTGCGATATATTATACTGTTTAACAATATTTTTATATCAAAAATCACCTACCTAAAAGCTTTTCATCATTTTAGAATTAAAGAAGGTCCTGATTTAAAAGATATTGCATGGCTTTTTCATTGTAAATCCCATTAACAGCCTGATAACTCCAAATTTATTTTAAATAACAATGACAGCAATGACAGCTTTATATTATACTTTTGCTACACTAGTGTTGTAAAGTACTTTGCAACACTAGTGTGATATAAGGCATTTTCTATGCATAAAAACAGTGTGCTATTTACTATTTTTACATGTGGTCGTAGGAAAACTCGTTTTTCGATTTTTTCGGAGAAATTAAATGCACTAGGGATATTACCCCCGAAAATGTCTCATTACATTACCTAGTTTCTCCATTTCCGATATTTCTTCTGGAGTAACATAATAATCCGGATCATTATTTGCAATAACCACTAAATTATAATTATCCCGTGTTTCTCTGTCAAATGATTTTGCTGCGTATAGATTGCCAGTGGCTTTATTAAGTTTAAATGACTGATCTTCGTTGCCCATTAAAATGTAATAGTATACAGCAGCATGTTTGCCTTCATCTCGGTCGAGAGCTCGTACTTGGCCTGAAAATATTTATTCAAATTTACTTAATATTATTTTACTTAAATATACTTATTCTATAGGGTGCCTGGAAAATGTGGGATATCACCGCGATGAGAAAAAATACAGGAAAATAATAGTGGATGTCTATACAGGGTTTTACAGAATTTTGTCAAAAAACTTAGGGGCAGATTTTTCCGTTTTAACATATTTTTATTCCAAATGTCTATTTGAATGTAAGTAGGCTGTGATATAGCTATGCCTATTTACTAAGCCGTTATTGCAAAATGTAAATTTGTTGGAAAAAAGCACAAAATTAAAAGAATTTGTATTATCTGCCACTATTTTTAAAATTCACAGAAAAAAAAATCATTAGTTGTTTATAATGCTACTTCCAATAACAATTATTTCAGTTGAATGTGGTAATAATAAAACTTGTGTTTTTAAACAATCCTAATAACGCCTCTGGTCAGTTATGACGACATTCTGTGATCTATAACTCGTTTCTTCCATTATCCATAATCACTGTGTCAAATTTTTTATAGCAACTATTAAGGTTATCAGATGGTTTCTCCTGGAATATTTTTCAAGATTAACTCTAGATTAAAGTAAACCATTTTTCAACATCCTACCAGTATTGTATCATCTTGTTGTTTTGTTGGGTTTTTATATAAAATCATTAAAATTTCTTTTAAACTGACTAGAACGCTAGTAATCAATAAATAGTCGTTGTTATTTTCTTAAGAAAAATATTAATGGCTGCTATGTCACATAAAATATAAAAAGAAAAACCTCATATATGCATGGATATGTAAATTCATTGTTTTCCAAATACAGGGTGTTATTATTTTTTTTTTAATCCTTTTGGTGTTAATATCTTTGATAAAATTCGAAGTGTTGTCTCAAACGGTACCTCGATGAATATTTCTGGCAAAAGAATGTACTTTACTGATTTTTGTAAAAGTTTTATATTTTATTTAAATTAAGCAAGTAAAAATTAACCTTTCTCAGCTCTTAAACTTTTTTCGTATTTTGCTTAGGTTTCGAGAAATTTACCCAATTTCATATTCTGGGCGCACCTAAAAGCATGGGGAAAATTTTAAAGTCATGACTTAATTTAGGAATATTGGGTAAACTAAATGTTCACAGTTTTCAATTCTATGTTTGTGGTTAATAATATATAACTGTTATTAAAATAATTTTCAAAAGATCATTTTGCCTATATTTCTTGTGTACTCTAGGAGTATGCAATTAGGTGGATTTTTTTCTCAAAAAACTAAACAAAATAGAAAAAAAAATGTATTTTTACTTGCCTAATCCAGATAAAATATTAATGTTGCACAGAAGTCAATGGTGTACATTTTTTTACAGCAATATTTGTTTAGGTACCGCTTAAGGCCCGCCGCAAATTGAACCCAGCCCAAACACAGCACACGCGCAGCACACGCGTGCATAACTTTGTAAAACATCCTTTTAAGAGCTGGCTCTGGGCTGGGTTCAATATGCGCCACTCCATTTAAAAGCATGTTTTACAAAGTTATACACGCGTGGGCTGTGCGTGTGCTGTGCGTGGGCTGGGTTCATTTTGCGGCGGGCCTAAAGGTCTGGCCACACATAACCGCAAGGACCTCGCAGCCGTGTGCCTCGCTGTTGAAAACTGATCGCATGGTCCAATACTCACAAATACAAAATTTTAATCCATTGGCAATATACAAGAGTTATAACTATGGTGACCTAGAGGAAGGTGTGTAAACGACAACGGGACTATTTTGAAAAAACGGGTTTAAATTACAGCATTTCTATTAGAAAACAATTGAGGGCGCTCATATCAATCGGGATCAAATGAAACCAAGATGAAACAGTGTTGCCAGATATATCAATATGTAGTGGAATTCATCCCATTTCTTTTCACAGATAATATGACGACTTTTTGATTTATGACTTTTAAAGCGTAATTAAAAAGAGCCTAAATCTATTTAAACTATTAAAATGTTCTGGCTATCACGGGTTTTTTTTTTTGTTATTTTCATTTTCTTTTACGTGGGTATTATTTGTATTTGTAATTTTGACATATTTATTCAGTGGAAGGAATCAAGCTTGCACGACGTGTATACTTAGCTTATAAGTTCTACACAAACGTTAAATATTCTTGTTTATTGTTGTATACAAAGCCTTGTGACAATAGTAATTATTTTTTTATATATAAAGTGAACTGTTTAATGGAGGCCAGGGTTTTTTTAAAAGAATCATTTGTTTTTTTATGTTTAACAAATAAGTATTCGCAACATTGCAAAACTCTATTTTGTATATTTTAAAGCAACAAGTGTTTTTAGTTTTAAACTCTACTTGTATCTTAAGAGACAAGGAAAATAAAATTAAAATAATGGTGATCTTGGGAATTTGGGCACCCATTACGTAATTCTTTCAAAATATCATATTTTTGTTAAATACAAACTTATTAAAATTGGGTAGTGTTCTCTATAGCGTCGTATTTAAAAATTATTGAAATTTTTTATTTTACTTTTGTACTATTTTTTGTACATATGCAACATAAGCAGCAACCCCAGAAAGATCCCGATTGACCACAATACCCTCTAGTGACATATTTAGAACTATAATTTAGACAAAAATCAAGCCCGTTTTGAAAGCATGTCGATTACACTCCTTCTTCAAGGTCTCCTTAGTTATAACTAAAAATGACCAAGAGTAAAGTACCTTTATTTTAAAAATAGGTCAAAATTGTATAAGCAAATGTTGTAAAGACTTTTATTTTATGTCAAAATATAAAGTTTAAGAATTTAAGCAAGATTTTTTTTGTCAATTTTTTACATTATGCATTAATTGTTTTTAAAATGCTTGGCTTAAGAAAGCAAATTTTTAAAAAACATTTAACATTAATTAATTTTCTTTTAATGCTGGCTTCCTCTTGCTCATTATTTAGGTTGTATTCCGTAATGCAAAAATTGACAATTAGATTTTTTTTATCTTTCATGCTTTAACTTTTAATTTTGACATAAAATTTAATTCTCTACAATATTTTCTTAAACAATTTTAAGCCATTTTTAAAAATAAAAGTACTAAGCATCTTGGCATTTTTTTATATTTTTAGTTATAACTTGCCCTGTATAATACCAATTGGAGTAAAATTTTGTATCTATTAGTTTTGGACCATGCGACCAGTTTTCCTAAAAGAACGTTTAAAAATTCCAAAATGTTTGTTGTATCCTTTTTTTTTATAGAGGTCGGTAAAAAAATCTTCGAAAGACACCTGGCCGAAAAAGTGATCGTATATGGCCAGGTGAACTGAAGTTCTACCAGCTAAAAAATTTCCCTTCCTCTTTAGGCTACGCATCAATCACTGGAAACCGCTTTCGCATTACTTCAGTGGAGAAGCTGATCTTTTTATCTTAGTTCTTAATTCACCTATCTAATTCCTTGCTCTATCGACTTTCCATTTCTTTTCTTTGTAACACCTATCCTGGAACACACTGTATACACTTTTTTCATATTTTTAATAGTAGAATCTGCCCCTAAATTTTGTAACACCCTGTATAAACTTTTTTTTTGTTGTTTGTTTTCAGGCTTTCTGTTTTTCTCTATTACAAACGTACCTAATAAAGTATCAGGTTGGTTATTTTCTGTTATGTAAAAGTGGTAAGGGTTCGTAGCAGTAGATCCAGGAAACTCAGGTCTGTTGTCATTCTCGTCAACTAAAAGAACTGTTAAATGTCTAACAGTTTCAAACCATTTTGGTGATCCATGATCCCGTGCTGCTAATACCAACTAAAACAAAATTTGTTGAAATTTAATACATAAAATAGATGAGTTTTCACAAATAAAACCCTACCTTTGGTTAAGTAGTTTATTTATACATATAAACATTAGACTAGACAAAAAAAAATTAATAATAAAAATATAAAAATAAAAATTAAAAAAACCTATTATGAAAGTAAAAGCCCTTTATATTGTTACAGACTTTCAAAAATGTGTTTAGGTTGGAGAATTTTAGAGAGTTAGGATCATTTAATTTAGTTTGTTAATTTATTTAAATAATTTACCTTAATTCTTCCAAGGTCTTTCATCACTTTCGAAGGTTTCCGAAAACGCCCAAATTATCCATTAAGAACTTTTATGTCATTCTGTATTATGGAATTTTCGACGATATTTCTCCAAGATTCTAGATCATTTTTTACTCTTCCACCATCCTATAAAAGAGCGACGGGAAACCTTCGAAGGATTAGTATAGATTCGACTTTTGTAGTGTAAACTTCGAGACATTGATAAGTAAAGATTTTGTCGTTGTAACCATAGTTACGTTCGATTGTTAATAAAGGTATAAAAACGAGAGCACGTGTTTTTATACGAGGTGTATCGGAACAATATTAATATTAAGAGGTCCGTATCCGCGAATCGCGACTAACAGTTTTTTGACAACAACTTTTTTAAGCATAACTCGCAAATTGTTAATCTAAAAACTGTTACTATCACACATTCTTAAAAAAATAAAATTCCCCATAAAAAGCTTTTTCGTAAATTGTCAAATAAGTCGTTTCGATGTAATCGGGCTTTGAACATTGAACTATTTTTCAATTTTATTTTTTGAGTTTGAAATTTTGATACTACTACAAAAACATAAATTTAAAAAAAAATCCAAGACATTTTTAAAGAAAATTTAATGCGCTACAAAAAAGGTCCCTTAATATGTTTTAATAAATTTACTCCTTTAATAGTTATATGAAGTAAAAGTTACTTTTGAATTCATCTTTAACGTCAAATAACCTTTGAAGGAGTAATGTTATAAGACCTTTTTTGTAGGCAATCAAATCTTATTTAAAAATCAATTGGTTTTTTTTAATATTGATATTTGTAGTATTCTCAAAAATCCAAACTCAAAAAACAAAATTGTAAAAATAGTTCAATATTCAAAGCCCGATTACATCGAAACGGCTTATTTGACAATTAACGAAAAAGCTCTTTCATAGGAAATTTTATTTTCTTTAAGAATGTGTATTAGTATAGTGGGAACATTTTAAAAGCGCAACTTCGGTACCCTTTGAAAATAATAAAAAAACATAAAAAAGGCCGCCTGCAATCGGACGCGCCGCTATCCTTTACAGCGACGCGCCGATACACTATGGGATAGAAATCCATTATTTTGGCCAAAAAGCAACTTTGAAATTTTAATGGCTCATGCTGTGTATTTCAAAGTAAAAACTCCAAACTACATACTACAAACTACGCAAAATTATAAAAGGATATGACGATTTCTATCGGGGTAATAAGATACTTGAAGATGTATTTTAAGTAAACATAAATATACAACATTTAATCTACTAAGTTTATTATTAGCCTTGTTTACTAAAAAAGTAAAAGGGTTTAAATAATAAGAGCTATTGTTGCCTTTTTCTTTATCCGTTTTTGTACTTACAATTGCCTTGCTACTTTTTGCTACTTCTGATTGTAAGGACAGATACAGGATTTTTTTATAATTTACAAGGTTTTCCATTTTAAAAATTAATATGTTTTGTCCTACACTGTATATCTTAAAAGATAAAGGCATTCTGATGAAATATATTGATTCTACAGAATCTACCCAACAAAACAGTGGGTTTTATTTATTTTATACGTTAAAAAATAAAGGAAGTTGGGAAGATGTAACTCTATTACGCTTCTAAGAATAATTTAAAATTATTTTTAGATTTGGATGGTCATATTTCCGAAACTAATAATTGAGATAGACACATCAAATGTAGTATTTTTTAAAGCTTTTTAAAAGATTTTTCTGGTGGTGATATAATATTCAGGGTATTCCATTTAAAAAAATCATACTTATTGTCGTACCCTGTATATCATATGAGATAATAATCATCGGATTACTGATTAGAATACTACCGAATTAACCAAACAAGCTGATATTTTAGTTTATTTTGTACAATAAAAAATAATAATGTTAAGGGGGGTGTAAATTTATAATAACATATAATAAGTTTTAGGTTCCCAAAAAGTATTTGTAATATATATATATATATATATATATATATATATATATATATATATATATATATATATATATATATATATATATATATATATTTTTTTTCAATAATTTTCCAGTAAAAAGCACCTCGTTTTAAGATTGGTAAGTTTTAGAATTTTGACCAAAAAATTTAACTTCTATCCCATAGTGCGATGACCAGCTGCATCAACCGGCATATCATAAAAGAAATATAGCAAAGGCGGCCGCGAAGTCAAGCATGCCGATTTATTTGCTTTAAACTTTTTGTGATTTTTTTCTCATCAAAGAGCACCGAATTTACATTTTTAAACAGTTCCTTCTATAAAAATATTAAGATTAACTAATTGCGAGTTATGCTTTAAAAAAAGATTGTGGTCAAAAAAACTGTTAGTCGCGATGATAATAGCTTTTAAGGCGGTATTTACCAAGTTCTGACAAATATTTATCAGACTGATAGCCTGCTTAAAAAGCCGGCTATCAATCTAATAAATATTTGTCAGAGCTTGGTAAATACTGCCGTTAATATTAATATTGAGTGCTCCAACTTTCATAATAGGTTTTTTTATCATCAAAAATAATATTTTTACAGTACCGTTTCGTTTTTTTTGGCCCAGTCTAATAAATATGTTTATACAGGGTGATTCACGGTCGATGGTAGGTTAGACGTTTATGGAAAACGGAACCCAGAATTTTTCTGAAAATTTGGCATCTTACATTTTCTTACCTGTTCTAACGATCTAAAATATTTTCAGGATTGCGACGTTGCCGCTTCTATCAAAAAGTCCTAGAAACTTTATTTTTTAAATGGAACACCCCTATATTAACAAGTTTTTATATTCGCTCTTTTATTATAAAACTTTTTTGTTAATATTGCCCTATACCTATCTCTATCGGTTTTTGAGATAAAAAATAATTTGTGTTAAATATGGTGCAAAACATGGCCCTAATTAAACTTAAGTAAATTAGCGCTCTCAATTCATGAAAAGTTGATGTTTTTGTGGTAGTTTAGACAGACACGATGTATTTAATTTACACTTACAAATCGACTCCATATCATACAGGGCGTGTTAAAATTACTATTATTTCCGTTATTCTTAAAAGGAGTCAAAAGACCATTTTTTCAAATGAAACCCCTGTATATTACTCAATAAAATTAAAGATGAAAAAGAACGCTTTAAGATGACATATCATGTCCCTATACCTAAATCATCAAGGTTTTTTAATAAATCCGCTTTTTGTAAAAAAATTTTTTTAAAGAAATTAATGTTAAGTAACCATGGAAATATCAAGCTTATGACAGTTTATTGACTTTGAATTTTATGAAATTATTTATTTTACACGGACAGTGTGATCAAATCATTGCCAGAAGTTGCAAAAAATTTAACCAAAGGTATCCTGAATTAAGACCAATGAACAAGAGGAAGTGTGTACGACTACAAAATAATTAAATTAACATATGAAAGTACAGAAAATAACATAATTAGGATGAATTAAAATAACAAAATTGTAAACAAAATAACAAATTTTTAAAATAAATGCTAAAAATATCCATTATTGCTTTTTCAATTTGATGGGGATCCAGATCTTCAATACACCGCAACTATTCGCCGTCGCAGTTCTTCTTTAGTAGGTACTGGAGTAATGTACACCCTTTCTTTTAAAACACCAAAAAAAGTCAAGCTGCTTGAAATCGGGTAATCTCGGTGGCCAATCCCATGGCCCTAAGCGCCTAAACCAACGATCGTCAAACATTTCGTAAAGTTCCCTGGAAACTTCCTGGGTACAATGAGCTGGCGATCCGTCCATTTGAAACCACGAATTCCTATATTCCTCTAAAGACAAATTATCGACAAAAAGGGTAACAGTCTTCCTTAATATTTTGAGATATTTCTGAGCATTCAGTGTGTCATCATAAATAAAAAGCTAATTTTATTCTTCTTAAAAATACAGAAAACATTTAGTTCAAATTTCAAAAACCCCTTTTTTTTCATTATCCATTTTGGAAGATTATGTTAAAGACTCAAGAAGAGAAGAAGTCAATAACTGTTTATAAGTTACTTATAAAAGTCACCAAAGTGTCATAAGCTTGATATTTCCATGGTTACTTAAAATTAAATTCTTTAAAAAATATTTTTCACAAAAAGCGGCTTATTAAGAAAACTTAATGATTTAGGTATAGGGACATGATATGTCATCTTAAAGCATTTTTCTTCACCTTTAATTTTTTTGAGTGATATACAGGGGGTTTCATTTGAAAAAATGATCTTTTGACCCCTTTTAAGAATAACGGAAATAATAATAATTTTAGCACGCCCTGTATGATATGGAGTCGATTTCTCGGTGTAAATTAAATACATCATGTCTGTCTAAACTACCACAAAAACATCAACTTTTCATGAATTGAGAGCACTAATTTACTTAAGTTTAATTAGGGCCATGTTTTGGACCATATTTAACACAAATTATTTTTTATCTCGAAAACCGATTGAGATAGGTATAGGGCAATATTAACAAAAAAGTTTTATAATAAAAGGGCAAATATAAAAACTTGTTAATATAGGGGGTGTTCGATTTAAAAAATAAAGTTTCTAGGACTTTTGATAGAAGCGGCAACGTCGCAATGCTGAAAATATTTTAGATCGTTAGAACAGGTAAGAAAATGTAAGATGCTAAATTTTCAGAAAAATTCTGCGTTCCGTTTTCTATAAACGTCTAACCTACCATTGACCGTGAATCACCCTGTATATTACGTTTGACACCATTAATAAATTAAAGAATGCCTGTTGATTTAATTAATTTAAAAATACCTCATATCTAGGCGTATCTTCCCGATCTAAATCTTTCTTTACTCTTAGCTCTCCACTTTTTTCCGCAATAGCAAATTCATCGGTTTCTTGAACATTTTTATCACCAACTTTCAGGTGATAAGTTACCCTTCCATTTTCCCCTTGATCCTTATCTGTAGCTTTCACTGTTAAAACTAGAAAACCCATTTCGGCCTCATTCTAAAATTAAATACAGTTTGTGTGTTTAGTATGTAAATAAAAAAATTGTGCATACACTTGTCGCCATAATATATGTAAGTATCAGTCTTAGAATTTGTCATCAGATTATTTTTTTCTTAACTAACAAAAAAACAGAAAAAAAGAGAAAAAAATTTTTTTTTGACGGTTTCTTTTAGCCATAAAAAACGAATAATGATTTTAAAGTTAAGGTACACTAGAAAGTCGGCTATAGAAAAATCCAATTATTGGGTCTCGTAAATTTGTAATGCAACAGTTTTCGATAAAATCGCCATTAAATAAAAGGGGACCAATTGCGTATAATTAGGAATTAAAAAATATATAAAGTAGTAGCCCAAGCAGCAAGTTGACGTCATAATGACGTCATTTTTAGTCATTTTTGGTCATAAGACGTTATCAGACCAAAATTTTGACGTCATTTTACTGACGTATCTTTGACGTCGTTGAAGCGACGTCTTTTTGACAGCATTTTTTCGTCATACTAGATTATCAAAATCTAATGACGTCATGTTTAGAAAACCCGCCAGAAAAATTTTGTGACATTATATGATTCGTCTCAAAATCCAACCAAAATATCATATGACAGAAAAATAAGACTAATACTTTTACAATTAGGAAAAAACTCCACTGATAGATGGCGCAATGGACAATAAACTACTACGGTTTTTTAACATCTCCGCTTCTTATAGGAATTTTTTGGAGCTTGTTGTTATCGCCTACACCGTACCGATGAGACCAAAATAGTTTGAGACCGGTCTGCGGTTGGTGATCTCAATTAGCTTTGAAAGATATACTTTCGGCTAGTGTTAAAATCTGCATCTCCAGGTAGGACAGTGTCCCGAGAGATGCGACTTTGCAGTACAAGGAAATTGCAAGCAGTAAGGAGTTTTTTCCTATTTCAATTTTTAAATTAGTGTTGGGAAATACGGTGATTTTTCGGAACCGGTGAAACGGCGACAGTGATTTCTAAGAAATCACCGTGATTTTAAACAGTGATTTCAATCACTGCAGTGACTTGAATGTATATAAATATGTAACTAAAAATGGAAATATAAAAACAGCTCGGTGTCTGGCAACGTATATACAAATATATTATTTATGCAGCTCTTATCGGTTTTCATTGACATGCAGCATAATATTAAATTTATTTAATAAAAATAAATATTATGCTGCAATTTAAACTAAGAGCAATAGTGCGAAACCTAAATTTTGGGCTCGTACTCAAATAATCATTATTATATAAGGTGTGAAAACAACAGGCTTAATGTGATATATTGCCATATTATTATGTAAAAATAATATCAAGTTTTGTGGGTATTGGTCGAGCGGCACGTTTGTTTATGTTCTCTTTAAATTGGCGATGCCCGCCACCCGCCATGTCTAAACAATATAAATATCATAATATCAGCTTAAATCACTGTTTTCCTTCACATATAATTTTTATCGACGTGATCAGCGGCCAGTGATTTTCCATTTACCGGTGAAATATCGCGGTTATTGATATGACATCGAATGTGTGTCGTGTCGATGCCGATTGCCGTATTCGCTTCGATCACTGATCACCGTATTTGCAAAGTAAATCACTGGCAGCGCCAGTGATTTTCCATTCACCGGTGAAATATCGCGGTTAATGATTCATCGCCCAACACTATTTTAAATAAAAAATCGTATTATTTTAGCTTTTGAGAAAAAAGTATTTGCGTCAATTTTTCGTCATCTCAAAGACGTCATTATGACGTCATTAACGGATTGTCTTTTGTCTGTGACTTAGGGAGGGGTCATTTTGTCGTCATCATATGGCGTCTTTGCTGACCAAAAAATGCTAAAAAGAGACGTCAATAAGATGTCAGCTTGCTGCTTGGGAGGCTATGACTGTTTGTTTAGGGAGTTTTTATGTACGTTGTTAATTTATTAATATTGTGTTAATCAATCACATTGTGTTAGTCATTGTTTAGTTTTTTTGTCGTGGATTAGCTCGAAAAAGTTCATGTTTTCTGTCATATTTTTTAGCAAAAAGGGATTTATATTGACTTTAAAAATACGATTTTAAAATATTTGTACTAAATTTAAAAACACCCTGTATATTTTGGAGTATTAAACAAAAACAAAGTTAAGGATTTGATCAATTTATTAACACGGGTAGGGATTGGCAGATCCTTTTTTGAACGGGTTTTCATGATTACCGAGTTAACCCAAGATCAATATTTAAAAATGTCTATAAAAGCTTACTTCTAAAATTTCCACTGTAGAATTTGGCAAATATGGCATTATAAATTCAGGTTTGTGATCATTGACATTCATAACGTGGACGTTAAGCGTTGCTCTGTCATACAATTCACCATTTCCAGCGCCATCTCTGGCTTCAACTATCAAATGAAACGTCTTGGTTTGTCCAAGAAGCGATTTGTGGGCGTAGAGGATACCAGTATCCACACCAAGCAGAAATATATCTTGAAAAAAATGTATTATTTAATTTATTACTAAAAAAGTAAACAAAAAAAATGAATATCTATACTCACCGTTGTCATTTCCAGAAATGATGCTATAATGAATGTTACCATTGAGTCCAGAGTCCAAATCAGTGGCGTTCAGTTGAATTAGAGGTACCGGAGGGTTTAACCTGATATCTTCCATGACATTAACCTCATAAGCTTGGTCAGTAAATTTGGGCATGTTGTCATTCAAATCATTTATTTTAATGTAAATGGGTACTGACATTGATCTTCTTATATTTATAGGTGCATTATCAAAAGCTAAAATTAAAGCAGAATACTTTGTACAGATCCTAGTAAATGTATTGCACAGGTAGTAATCATGTTGAGGCGCATCTTGTCAATAAGCTCATTTGATCAATTTTAAATTTATACAGGGTATTACAAATTCCAGGTGCACTATTAGGATTTCGGGAACGGTAAGAGATACAGGGTTGGTTAACTTGGCACAATTTTATGCCTAACAACATGCCGTTTCAAAAATTTTAAAATTTGCAGCCGTTCCGGAGTTATCCTGAAAAAAGCAAAATGTTGCCAAACCGTTTTTATTTTTTTATATTTGATTTACAAATCTTTTTGCCAAACAAATTTTACCCTGAAAAAAACCCATTTCACCTATTTTCCCCTAAATTTGGGTGGAAAACCTCTAAGTTGGCAACACTGAAGGCAGGCGAAACCGGTCTGGAAAGAGAGTTGTGGTGGATGGCAGAGAAAAGCAGGATGTTTTTATTTAACTGTCTTTAAAAGGATACTTTGTGTAATAGCAACCAAGCTATTAATAATAATCAATGACAAATTGAATAGAAACACCACAGTACATCGGAAAATAAAACTAAATATTAATATGCAGACAATTTCGGATCCTTTTGAAGTGGCTAATGAGTTTGCGAAACATTTCAGCACTGTCTCGACAACTAAACTTTATCTTAAATATGGCTCAATTAGTCCTACCTGTACAGTTCCCCCATTTTCTCAATACAGCATTGTAATAGATTATATAAACAAGGAAAAGATTCTTAAAATTATGGATGGTTTGAAAAATAAAAATTCTGCTGGTCCCGATGACATAAATGTTAAAATAATTAGGTCAATTAAAGATTTTATAATACAACCCCTAACTCTTTTAGTAAACCGTAATCTTGAAGAAAGTGTTTTTCCAAAAATACTCAAAACTGCCATTATTATACCGATTCATAAAAAAATAGTCATAGTGATGTTGAAAACTATAGGCAAATATCTATTCTTAGTATATTTTCAAAAGTTTTCGAAAAGTAAAAAAATTATTAATTTTCTAGGTAAATATAATATTTTGGATCGATCTCAACACGGATTTATACTAAATGGATCCACTGAATCTGCTGCCTATAGTCTAACAAATTACATATCTCAATACATTGATGAGGGCAAGCACGTAGCCACCGTATTTTTTGATCTACCTATAGCTTTTGACACTATTAACAAGGACTTCTTAGTTGCCAAACTTTACAATATGGGTATCCGTGGCCCACTACTACAGTGGCTAAAATCTTATGTGTCGGATAGAGAAATGGTTGTTAAGTATGGTGGTGCAAGTTCTGAGGTCAAAGCTGTTGAGCTTGGCGTTCCTCAAGGTTCAGTTCTGGGCCCTCTTTTTGTTTATATTGTATGTAAATGACCCGCCTCTAAATGCTACATCTGGCCATGTCACAATGTACGCGGACGATACCACAATTGTCGTTTCAGCGGATACCCTAGACGAGCTGTGTACAAAAACAAGTAATGTATGTAATAAGATGGAAGTGTGGTGTAAAAGCAATTGTTTAATACTGAATGTGAACAAGACTGAATATATGTACATGTATAATAGAAAGTCACTTGCCATCTTTGAAAATGGCTTAAACATTAAAGTTTCTAATAGGGTTAGATTTCTGGGGACAGTCTTGGATCCGCATCTTTCCTTTATCAATCACATTGAATATGTATGTGCGAAACTAAACTCAGCTTATTTTGCAATTTTAAGTCTTAAGAATACTCTTGTTATGATGGTCTATTAACGGTCTATTATTCCTTAGCGTACAGTCATATGTCATATAAAGTGGTCTGCTGGGGAGATGCGGGTGTAAGATGCTCCCGTATTTTTGTAAGCCAAAAAAGAATCCTAAGGCTTATATTTAACCTAAATGTGCGCAAAACTTGCAAGCATGTTTTAAAACAAAAAAAATCTTAACTTTTCCATGTCTTTATATTTTAAGGTGTTTAATGTTTGTCGACAATAATTGAATGTTATTTGAAGGGTTGGGAAATAGCAGTGCATACAATACACGCGGCAGAGATCTTCTCACAATTCCAAAACACAATACAACATTTTTAAGAGTTCGCTAAAGTACAACTGCATAAATTTTTATAATAAATTACCTTCTGAGTTGAGAGCGTTACGTAAAGTAATGTTTGTTCGAAGGGTAAAGAGTTTTCTGTTGAAAAATTCTTTTTATTCGTGTAAGGACTTTTTGCAGTATTAGGTATTTTTTACCCTTGATGTAATTTAGTTTTAGGTTTTAACATTTCTTCTTTTAAAATTTAATTTTTTTATTACAAAGCTAACTTAATTCCCGTAGTTAAAGGGAAGTTTTATTGTGTGTTTGTATATATTGTGTATGTTTGATTGCATATTATGTATATGCACATATGTATTGTATTACCGTTTTATACAATTGTTTATATATTTAGTTAAGCTGTATTGACCATTTACTTAGTTTTATGTTATTTTATTTATGTAAGTAAGTTCTCTGTGTAAATGTGCTAATAATGTTAATTTTTTTAAATCCTAATTTTTTTCTTTTATATATTTTTAATTTTAAGTTTCTGTATTGTATTGACGAACCAATGTACAATCCTGTATTTTTAATGGTAATATATATTCTATTCTATTCTATTCTAAAAAAGGGTTTTTAACGACGTCCTTTAAGTACGTATATCTCAGTAAAAAGAGCTTGACAAAAAAATAAATAAGGCCTTAAACTAAAAAAAAAACTGCTTACCCACAACTTGCAAAACACAATCCTTTATTGTCTCATGGTCCAAAAAGTTAGAATTTGCTACAGTAATCACACCACTTTGAGAGTCTATATGAAAATTGGCACTGTGCTCTCCAGTTAAATTGTAAAGAACTTGCCCGTATTCCCCGGCATCCTTATCAAATGCTTTAACTTGTAATAAAATCGTTCCAGTTGGCGAATTTTCATCAATGGAAACATTGTAGGAGTTTTCCGTGAACACAGGATCGTGGTCGTTTAGATTAATTACTTTTACTTGAATTTGTGCGGATGCGTTTAGTTGAGGAACTCCACTATCATAGGCCCATACCTATAAAAAAATATTTCTACAATACAGGGCTGATTCAAAAATCGATCACGAAACTTAAGAGGGTGATTCTACTTGACAAAATAAGGGTAGAGCTTCATATATATTTTTTCAAAATGTCGTTTGTTTTCGAGTTACAAGCCGTCAAAGTTCATTTTTTATTTTGTGTTTTTCGCCATATTGCGCCATTATTTTTAACCAATCCAGTTAATATTTGGCACACAAATCAAGCTTTGCAGAATCTAAAATTTTAAGACAAAAGTACTTTTTTAAATACCGCCAGAGGGCACTTTACCTAAAACTTAAAATTTTATTATTTAAAAATTTAAATTATAACTTTTTATTTTGACAGATATCGCAAAGCTGGGGGCGTCATTTTATAGACAATCAAAAACTCAAAAAATAAGGTACTCTTTATTAAAGTCGAGAAACCTCACCGTTTAGGCACCAATACACATCAAAGTTTTTATCAATTTTAATCAAATTACCTACATACATACAGGGTGTCCAGTAACTCAACTGACAAACTTTACGGGGCGATTCTACAACAGAAAATAAGAAAAAAACTCCATATAAACATATATCCTAAACGTCTTCAAGACTTTTTGAACAACGGTGTGTTAAATATATAAAAAAAAACTTTTTATGTAGGTGATTTGATTGAAATTGATGAAAGTTTTGATGTCTATTGGTGCCTAAACGGTGAGGTTTATCGACTTTAATAAAGAGTACCTTATTTTTTAAGTTTTTGATTGTTTATAAAATGGCGCCAACAGCTTTGCGATATCTATCAAAATAAAAATGTATGATGTAAATGAATTTTAAGTTTAAGTAAAGTGCCCTCTAGCGGTATTTAAAAAAAAGTACTTTTGTCTCAAAATTTTAGAATCTGCAAAGCTCGATTTGTGTGCCAAATATCAACTGGATTGGTTAAAAAATAAATGCAATATGGCGAACAAACCAAAATAAAAATTGAACTTGCGGCTTGTAACTCGAAAACAAATCACATTTTGAAAAAAAAATTATATGAAGCTCTACCCTTATTTTGTCAAGTAGAATAACCCTCTTAAGTTTCGTGATCGATTTTTGAATCACCCTGTATAAGGGTGCAAATTAAGTATATATACATCAAATTTAATAGACGTTAATTTTCGTTTTCAAGATACAATAATGTGTTAAGCTTAAAAAAAATGTTTTTAATGTCTGTTATGTATCTTTCATCTGATTTTGTTATAGTTTGATGGTGGTTAGTTATAGCGTTAGGAGGTAAATTCGGCCCTAAAGTATAGTGTTTTGTTATACCCCTAAGAAGCCCTACATTTCAAATATTCTTTATCAAAAAAGTAGATTTTTATACTTTTTTGTGGCTAATTACCACTGTATAATAGGTAGTTAATTACTTTACACCTCGGTACGTAATATACTATTCCTAAAGCGGCCCTCACATGATCAGTGTTACTTTTTTTTATGTTTGGACAATCCACGAAGGCTGAAAGCCTAAATACTAACGTACCGTGGGTGTCTTAAGCAAGGTAAGAGGAAGTTTGTTAACACGGGACTTAAAAACTTGAAGATTTGGGGGAAGGAAAGACCTTCGCTGGCAGTAGGTTCCACAGTCTAGAAACTCTAGGGATAAAAGAACGAACGAAATGGAAAGTTCGGGGCCTGTCCAATTGAACCGTATAAGGATGCATACGCGCGGCTCCACGAGTTTCTCTGTTGAGAGCTGCAAGAGGAAGGACTATACTGGATAATTCGTCGGAGCAGAAGCCGTAAAAGTATCTATAGAAGAGCGATAGATCTCCCACAGCTCGACGATGGGCAAGAGAAAGTCAGTATTGCAAAATACTGACAGTAATATTGATCGTATGAGGGTAAATACTGATGGTAATTTCAACATTCCGAAAGTATTGGGTGCGGAGTTACAGTATTGATGAAATATTGGACGCCGGAGGTCTTTACTGTCTAAAAATATGTGGGTAATCTTTGGATTCACACAGAACCCGGAAAAATATCGTGACAAGTTCCTATCAAAAAACAGTGGCGTCCTTTAAGGGCACATATTTCTGCAAAGAGGGACTGCAGGAAACTATTTTATATGAACTTGTCACATTATTTCACGGGTTTTATACGAATCCAAGAGATTACCCACATATTTTTCGACACCATGTATAAATCACTGAACATTCGAAAATAACTAGGCTAATCTTCTGGATCTGTTCTTTCAATAACTCTTAATAAATTTACATAAAAATATTTTTTCCGCTTTGCAATCCAGTCTTTTACCCACCGTTTGTTTTAATTTTTTTATGAATAAACTTGAGAATGGCAACACAGGACTTTTCCTAATAATTAATAATTTTTTGATTTCGAAATTGAAACAAATAAACTTTAAAAAATACTGACTCTGTTATACTTATACAAATATTGATCGTGTTGTGTCTGTTTCAAAATACTGATGAAAGATTGTCAATATCCAATACTGACAGTAATACTGATCGTGTGATGGCCATATTACACTTGTACAAACTGTCTTTACCGCACTTAAAACTTATCCAGACTTCGCTTCAATCGACTTTTGTGTTTGGGAAAGTATTGTTCCGAAACGCCTCGTATAAAAACACGTGTCTTCGTTTTTATACCTTTGATTAACAATAGAACGTAACTATGGTTACATTAACGACAAATCTTAACTTGTCAATGTCGCGAAGTTTACTCTACAAAAGTCGAATCTATACTAATCATTCGAAAGTTTTCTGACGCCCTTTTACAGTAATATGGAAGAGTGAAGAATGATCTAGAATTTTGGAGAAATATCGCGCAAATTCTATAGTACAGGATGGTATAAAAGTTCTTAATGGATAATTCGGGCGGTTTCGGAAACCTTCGAAAGTGATAAAAAAACTTGGAAAAATAAAGGTAAATTATTTAAATAAATTAACAAACTAAATTAAGTAAACCTAACTCTCTAAAATTCTCTAACGTAAACACATTTTTGAAAGTCTGTTACATATTACTTTTTAGGAAAAACACTATTTTGTTGAATAAAAAATAACAATTTATTAAAAAAAAACTCAAAATAAATTACCGTAAAATTAAGTTCCTTGGTCTCCTCATAATCAATGGTCTTCCTAATCTGTACAATTCCAGTACCATTGTTTATCTGGAAATATTCACTTTCTGGATAAATTGTGTATCCAGCTATGTCAGAGTCTTCATCAAACGCTCTATAAGTTGCAACTATGGTGCCCACGGGTAATTCTTCTTTGATTTCCAAGTGATATACAGGATGGTCTACTGTCCATGGTGGAACGAAATTGGGTGGGGAGTCGTTAATGTCCAAAATAGTAATTACTAAAAGAAAAAAATGATTTAATTAGTCAAGGACACGACTACATCAAAATAGTAATTTATGTAACAAGTGCATAAAGTGATCTTTTTTACGAATGGGAAGTTTGACAGCACCAGCCGTTAGCGAGGGCAGCAATCCCATGAGTAAAAAAGAGGCACTTTATGCATGTGGTACATACTATATCTTTTCCACGATCGTATACAAATTTTCCAAAATACCATTTTATACATGTTTTATTTATCTAAACTTTATAATTTTAACTTGTGCAGCACAGCCATTAAATGGAAACACAAAATCATAGCCTCCTTATTGTTTAAGAGACAATTATCCTCTTCATTCTCATATTGTACTTACTTTTTGTAGAAATAATACTAAAACATTATAAATTTTGGTAATTTTCTAGAAACCTGCGGCAACTCCGATTTTAACGAAATTTGGTATACGAGGGCTTTTGGTGCGCTGATCACGAATCAGAGAGTTCTCGAGATATTCATCATCGAAGTCAAATTTGAACTAAGCTTATTTTCACTATATTCCCCCTTCTTTTGTACACAATTCTTGATTTAAAGCTAAAGTGTCACACAATATTTGATTTTCACCTTTTAAAACCGCGTTTTTCTACGTTTTTACATTATTTTTGCAATAAATTGCGTTGCTCTTCTTTGATAATTCGGCAACCATACATACACATAGGGCTTCATGGCACACTGGGATTAAAATAAGTCAAAGTATAGCTATGTAATTTAATGCAAAAATAATGTAAAATAAGTAAAAAACGGGGTTTTAAAAGGTGAAAATCACATATTGTGTACCACTTTTGCTTTAAATCAAGAATTGTGTGCAAAAGAAGGGAAATATTGTAAAAATAGGATTAGTTTAAATTTCAAGTCTGATGGTGAGTATCTCAAGAACGAAACGTTTTCGCCAAAAAATTCTTTTAGATTCGTGATCAGCGCCCCAAAAACCCCTGTATACCAAATTTCGTCAAAATCGGAGTTGCCGCAGGTTTCTAGAAAATTACCTAAATTTCTTATCAATTTCTTAGTCATCCAAATTAATCATTATTATTTTTAATAATTTCTTAAATTTATTTGCAAACTGTCAAATTTTAAAACTAGTGACACATAAACTAAAAGAAATAATGACGAAATCAAGGGTGACTTGACAGTTTTGATCATACATTGATATTGAAGTTTATTGAAGTAGGCATTAAAACAAAACACTAATCAAAGTGTGAAAAAAAGTCACTTTTTTAACACTTTATGTAGTGTAATAGAATGGAGTACTTTAACTTCATGTTAACGATTAAAAAACCAGTATTTTTTTTAACGATCGTGGAAAAAATAATTTAAAATGTGGTGTAACAATATACAGGGTGTATTCTAACTTCCGTAAGAGACTTTGAAGTCTTCGGTTTGGATACAACTTTAATAAAAAAAAGTAGGTATTTTTTAATTTTTTTAAATATCCTTAAACCGATTCGGTTAGTTGTTTAAAAGTAATAAGACACTTAATAAACTCTACCAAGGATAAACTTATTGCTTACAGTGACGTCTCAGTGTGTAGCCCAGCCAATAGAATATATCAGGAAAAAAATACGACACTGCCTTTTTGTGGTTTTTTATTATTTTCTGATTAGGCAACTAACAATTTACTTTATTACTCGTTTGAATTTTCTTTGTATCTACATTCGCTATGATGAAAAAAAACATGAAACTTCTTTAGCTTATTCTAAAATGTATCAGAAAACAGAAAATAAAAACCCAATATAAAAATAATAAAAATTGACCTTACAGTACCTAAGCAGGCAAAATAAAATAACCACCTTCTGATAAAATTTATGACTCTTGTACTGCAGGATCAAACTTGTAATGTTTTTTCCTAAGACCACTTGTGAAAATACCAAATAACACACTGGTTTTATGCATAGAAAATGCGTTATATCACACTAGTGTTGCAAAGTACTTTACAACACTCGTGTGATATATATTATGATGTTATTCTAAAAACTGCTATTGGTTTTGCAAGTGACATATTTATTGTAGTGACAGTAAAAAAAAAACTTTTTACTTACCTTAAACAGTAGAACCCAAATTAGCAAAAATCATCTTATTAACGTTAAGTTACACACAGTATAAGCTCGCTTTTAATATTAAAAGAGTAATAATAAAATTTCCGAAAAAATAAAAACATAAACAAAAATAGACATAACCACAAAAAACAACTTTCACTGACTGCTTGCTCAGTGTCACAGTTGGTGTATTCCTTTTAACTTGTAAAACCGTTCTTCAGAACTGATCAAAACAGTTTTAAAAGGAACACTAAAAAACTGTGGGATTTGCCCGTTGACATGACATTTATAAGATTTGACAGATTTGTTGTTCTTTGTTTGGTTTTAATTTTAGTCATCCGTGGTTTATATTAATTTTTTTAGGGTAATTAATTAACCACAATAAATTATTATAGATATTTTTCAAATATAACCAAGTATATTTACTATTTGCCCTTTGGCATATGTCATTAGTGTCAGAACACTTCGTGCACCTCCTTCGATGATGGTGCATGAGAGGCAAGGGGAGAGGTAATAGAACGGTTCTGCAGAACAATTCGAATATAAAAGGAATACTTACGGTGTTGTTCTGGGCGGTTCTAAAGCATAAAAGGAATACACCAAGTGTTGTCGGGTAAGTAGATCAAATTAATAATATCCCTCCTACCTTTGAGCACGCACTTTATAGTGGTAGCCTTGCCGCTTGACCGTTTGACCTAAAGCGCCAGAGAAAAACTTCTATAGATCAAATTCCTTTCTCTCTGTCTTCGAGTACTCAAACAACTAGTTAAATCTTTCTTTTTTTAATCCCTTAATTAAACCTGAGGCTAATATACATTTTATGAATCCACTTTCTTTTATCCATTTATAAATAGAATCAGACTCTTCCGACGTTGCTAAATGCTTTCCATATTTTGCATGGTATAACTGATGTTTAGTAGTCGTTTTTTCTTTTTTTTAGGACTTTAGGTTATGCATTAACAATTTTCATATTTTTTATATTTTTCTCAAAAATATGAGGAAAAAATGTAATTTTTACTTAATTTTACATGTGATGTTCAGATTCATTAACTCGTTTTACCAATTTTACCCCACCCAGCACCGCTTTTCACTCCCCGGTCCCGTAAGTTTGTTTACTGATATTTTTTAAAAAACGGAATATTTTGGATATGCGCCACTTACGTTTTACTTAGAAGAGTGTCTAAAATATGTAAGTATCAATAATTTTTAAAAAACCCTTAAAATAGCAGAAAACCGTATTAAACTATTACCGTTATTACCTAACCAAACCATACAATTTTTATTAGGTGAGGGCATTTTTAATTTCCAAAATGATAAAAGTTATATAATGCTTCTAGGTAGGTGATTTTCGATGTAAAAATATTGTCAAAACAGTATAATATAGCAGTGAGGAAAAGTACATATCGCACTAGTGTTACAAAGTAAAAATCACCCTAGTGTTGCAAAAGTTCTTAATTGTTTTTTATTTTTTCTGGTTAGGAATAATTTGTGGTCGTAGGAAAAATAGTGTACAGTACTCGTGTGAAAATGACATTCTTACACTCGTGGGTTTGTCACACTCGGCTAACGCCTCGTGCTACAATATTCCCACTCGTGTGAAATTAGTCATTTTCCACACTTGTAATGTAATATACTATATTTTTATTTAACGTTGGTTCTGGATCTTTTTTACAATAAGTTTTAAGATATTTCTTTTTTAAAAACAAAGCTAAATATAAAAAAAAATACAGGAGACTAAGAAGTTGTATCTTTAGTTGCTTAGTTACTGTACCTAATAATTTATTTTTAATCTACTTACTGCTTATTATGCGCCTTATTACTTTAAACAACATCTGTACCAAATTAAAAGAAAATTGGTTTAAGAATATTAAAAATATATATATATAAAATACAGACTTTTTCTACCTTAACGTCCTCTATCTCAGAAACAAAGCAATTTCTGACATTTGTTCATGCATAAAGTTCGTAGATCTTGATAACTTCGGACACCCTTTAGATAAATTATTGGGTACAGAGGTGCTCCAGTGTTATTAGGGAAAATGTATATTTTTTTAATGACATACGAAATTACCCCTTGAAGTTTAGTACCGAAGTTGGGAAATATCCTGTAGAACACCGGGTTTATAAGTACTATACCTAATAGTCCTTGCCCTTGCTGTACCGTTGGTGCCGTGATATCCGTAACCAAAACAGGTATTCGAACTACAGCCGCCAAATCTCGTTGCAAAGGATTTGCAATGATTACTTTTCCAGTATTTTTATCTACTAAAAGAGTTCCTTGTAACTATCGGTGGCCGATAGAACTTCATTTCCATGTTTGTCTAAGGCAGTAATTGGTTCTGTAGCTGCGAAGTTTAAGGCATCTGATGTGTTCACGTCTGGATCTAGTGCGACAAGTGTATGAATAACTGTACCAACTGGAACATCTTCCATAACCTTAAATAAAAAAAAACATGTTTTCATTTATTAAATACAGTGTGGGCCAAATTAAACTTGCACATTTTTTAACTAATAATAACTTTTTATCTGTTGCGCCTATCTTTTTTATTTTTTAGTTAGTTCTGCATCATTATTATCAAAAAATTTCAGAAGCCCAATAAAATTGCAGATTTTTTTTATTAGAAAAAAATGGCCCACTTTTGGCCATGTTTTCGTATGTAAGAAAAAATACATTGAGACTTAATCACGTTTTTCGCTAAAGGCACTTACCTCTGCTTTTTGAGTAGTCGGTACAAAATACGGCAGCTTATCATTCATGTTTATAATCTTTACAGTTAAAGTGGTTGTACCAGTTAAAGACGGCTCTCCATGATCAACCGCTAAAACTTCAATATTATACGTATTTCTTCTATCAAAGTCCAACTTGGATCCAACAGTAATTAATCCTGTTGTGTTGTTTATATCGAAATCTTTGTTAGCACCTTTGGCCAGAAAATATTCGATTTCCGCGTTGATTCCTGTATCAGCATCTGTAGCTTTAACTTCAACAATACTTGTACCTAAAAATAATAAAAACGTTTAACCACACTGGTTCACAAAATAGAAAAAAGTGGTCTGTTCTGGGTATAGGTGGTATCGGACAAAGATTACTTTGTTTTCTATCACTGTTTTTATTGACATTGTGACTGCAGTTTCGAAGCTTTGCTATATTTTCTAACTGCATATTACAAACTACTTGGAACTTGTATATACTGCATAAGATATAGGTTTTGGTATATCGGCCAGTAATAGAATTACAAAACAAGCAATATTAGCTTTGTTCGCGGGTCTAGTAATGAACTGATTCTGGAGCAGAACCGAACTGATTTAGAATTGTTTTAAAGCGCATGTCTAGTTATTTATTAGTTCGGAATTTTTATTTACCGCGAACGATTTTCTATACAGCTGAGGATGTATTCTAACCTAGCGCCTTGGTTAGGATTTTTCATGGTTAAATTGGATACTACACACAACAAAAAATAAATTCAAACAAAAAGGTAAATTGTTATACTGTCGAAAGCCACTCGAGGTCTCTCGGCGGAAGACGAGGGATTCCCTGCCTCCTCTCGTTTTTAACATAATTATGTGTATTCAACTAAAGATAAAATTTAAACTACAAGAAATGGTGAAATCTTGTAATATTGTCTATATTTTTTAATTAAATCTATTTATTTTATTGCATACATACATTCATACGGAATACAATTAAAGATCCTTTGTTTATATACGATCAGAATCACAAAAATAAAAATAAAATATTCAACAGGTATATTAACCCTCATAAGAAGTGGCAGAAACAAATAAACTGTAATACAACGGTCTATTTCTGTACCACAAAAACAGAAAACAGCTGACCATATCGACAATACGCATGAAATTCCGAACTGAACTTTTAGTTCCAACAAAAATCCCAGGACTGATAATCAGGTTACGAACTGATTTCATTGTAACCCGCGAACACAGAACTGTTACTAAAAATTCAGGATTTTACTAACCGCGAACGCTGCTTTGTTTACTGCGCATGCGAATAGTCCCAGAACCGGTTCAGAATCGAACCCGCTAACAAAGCTATTAGTCACGCATGTTTACTTCCCAGTATTTAGTTAGATTGTCTTTTCCTTACATTGCCTATGTGTTATGTTATGTGTACTATCCTAAACTTTTAAGAACTGTAAACAGTGTGTGAAGTCAGTTTAAGCCAATAAAAATCCCTTAATAAATTTAATAAATGACCAGATCGACCTAAGAAATTCCAAATTGTTTACAGCTCTTTAAGGTTTAGAATAGAACAAAGTTGTTTGTCTCATTTTAATTTAGAACTATAGGAAATTGGATTTAAATACTGTACAAACAGTGCGGTTTTAATGATACTGGCTTGCAAGTCGAAAACGTCTGGGCCGATTTTTAAAAATCTAGTGGGGTTGAGTAAAGTATTAAAGGGTCTTTAAAACGAGGGGCTACCTTACTCCCCTTTCTATTTAAATAAAAATGTTAGTGTCCTCTTAGCACCAGCAATTCTGTTTTTGCAATAACCAATTTTAGCACCTTTATTTTTTTTCTTTACCTTTTTTCTCACAGTCGATTTACTAGCTACGCTATAATTTTTTTAGAAATCGGTGTGGTAATAAACGTTATGCAAATGGTTTGGTATTATTTCTCTAAAGAACCATAAAATCGGCAGATCCTTACGACTGTTTGATGTTTATTTTGGATGCGTCTGTGGTCAAAAGTTTATGCAACTTGTGGCACCAGTTGTCTGTAATATTGTCTATACAACCTGTCGTGCTATAAGTTACCTAATTTGTGAGCCGTTTTAGACAAGTTTCTGATCAAACATAAAAGTGGCTTGCTGCATTTTATTAAAGTTAAAAATGATCCAAAATTTGAATAAGAAACCTATAAATTTTGAGGGCCGTTTACCTCCTGTTTGATTAAATATTTTAACGATCTTAGATTTATTTTATCTGTAGCAGGTTTTAGAAATTATTTAATGGAATTTCACCCTCGAAAATTTATTTTTAAAAATCCGCGAGTCTAGCAGGTGGTGCAAGAGGTGCAAGGCGCCAGGGAGCAATGCTGTTGGGGCAAAAAATTCGAAATTAAAACTTATAAAAACTATTTACGAACAACAATGAGTCAAGAAAGACTAATTTGGAAACAACTTTTATGGAAAATGAAATGTGTCAGCAATTATCTGATACAGTTATCTTATACAGTGTGGACGTAAATAGTTTCCCCACCCCTGCTAACTTTTATATCCTTAATTTTTTCTTTATAAAATTTGGGTATGACTAATGGAGGGATATAAACTACTTTTTGACGTTAAAATGATAGTTGCAACAATCAAGATGGCGGATGGGCGTCATCTTAGAAAAAAAATTAAATGGAAAGAGGAGTCTTGTGGCATTTCATTTTAAAGCTCCTGACGGGTACTTTAAAACCCCAGAATATAAAGTCAATATCTTCACCTATTACAAAATGGCGGTACTTTAAAAATTACATAAAAATTTCTGATTTGGATGGCCATATTTTCAAAAATAATAAAGTTAGATATACTTATTATAATATTTTCTTAAAGCTTTTTCAAAATCTATTTAATGGTAAATAATTATACAGGGTACAATAAAAAAATTAGTCTTTTATCAGTATCACCACTGAAAAGATATTAAAAAGGGCTATAGGAAAATTCCACATTAAGTACATCTAACTTTATTAGTTTCGGAAATATAGCCATCCAAATCAAAAATTTGGTAATTTTTAAAGTACCGTTATAAGCTACTCTTTAGGAGCTTAAAAATGATATGCCACAAGACCCCCTTTCATTAATTTTTTTTCCTAAGATGGCGCCTATCCGCCATCTTGATTGTTACAACTATCATTTTTACGTCCAAAAAGTAGTTTATATCCTTCCATTAGTCCTACCCATGTTTATTAAAGAAAAAATTTATGGTTTAAAAGTAAGCAGGGGGGACTATTTACATCCACATTGTAGTATACATACATACATACATACGAGTGAAGCTAAAAAAATCGTGTTAAAAAAGGAGGTCATGAGTGACACAGTTATTACGTCCCTGCAGGTGTAAGTAATTTACAACATTGCCTTTAGTAAATTTAATGAGCCTTACTTGTTAACTTTTTTATAAAGATAAAATTTATGGTTACCTGGTGGCTCCATAATTATGGCCTAAAAAACGTAATTTGATTGGAACTCTTTGGGACCCAATATCTACAAATATGAGACCTATACCATAGATAACCTACATTCAGAACCGCAGTGGCAAGAAGCATTTTTCGGATTTTTACGACCTCGCGCAGTAAATAAATGGACGGGTGGACGAACATGCGCACTTAAAAGCCGTGGCAAAATACAAACACCGGCACCCCGTACCCTTCGTCCGTGGTCTGACCGTAACGCTCATTAGTTACCGTACTTCGAAGAGAAAACCAGGACGCCGTCAACAAATTCTTTCCTATAATGCGGATAGTTTGTTTGGTACCGGGTGCGTTTACCCTCAACTGGCTTGCGCACAAACCGGTTTTTTCGCCCATGAAATGTAACATTTGTTTCGCGCAGATTATAACATTGGCAATCCATCGAGAGCAGTGACCTATACGAAAAAAGTTTGTATGAACTTGTAGTATTCGTTTTACGGGTTTTTACTACTTACCAGAGAAATTCCTATAGAGTTAGTATGTTTAATTTCAAATAATAATTTTATAATTGCTTAAAGTAGTACTTAAGCTCACCTATAGGAACATCTTCAGGTACTGCTTCTAAATAACTTTCCTTTTGAAATATTGGGGCGTTATTATTCACATCTAGCACTGTGATATTGACTAACGTAGTTGCTGTATATTTTCCATCAGTTGCCTAGAACAAACTTTTATAGTACAAGATCCGAATAGGAAGCGAACTCCACCCATCTGTTTACCGGATAAAAACTGTTTTATATTAAAGATATTTAAATTTAAAAATAACCCCAAAATTTTTGGCACAATTTTTAGAATGGCAACCCACACATTTTTAAATACGTTCGTATGCTAGTTATTAAAATATATATTTAAAAAAATTACAGAATGCATCAAAAAAAAAAAAAAAAAAAAAAATTAAAGAATAAAGTTTAAAAATTTACTACAGCTTTATTTATAAAATCGAAGCAACAAAATGAACTAATATGTATATTAGTACTTGTATATACAATAAACAAATAAAAATTTACATTGTACAGAGTCACTCAAAAATTTCAAACTTACTTTTTTTTAATTGGTCATAGCCTTGACCTATTTTTTTTAGGCAACCTTACGTCATACTTTTTAAATACAATCTTTAATATAAAACCGGTTTTATCCGGTAAACAGATGGGTGAAGGTTGCTTCCTATTCGGATCTTAGAGTATTATTTACTTCAAAGAGTACTAAATAAAATACATTAACTTTGGGAAGTCCATTAATCACGTGATGTTTGAGCCCTCCTCTTCCATACTTATACTTGGTAAGGTTTTAAACTACATTCCATCCCCTATCACATAAATTTTATGGTACATTTTTTCTTGATTTAAGTAGTTCATTATTTAAAAATGATGTGACATTGAACTGACAACTTGAGAGTAAGAGGTTAAATAATTTTTCTAGTATTTTATTATAAACTTCTAATAATACAAGGCGCGTAAGATGATATGAGATTCGTAACTTATTTTAGCATTTATCTCTTAGCTGGCGGACTGAGAAGAGCTGAAACTTGTACACTCGGTACAACTTTTCGTGCTCTTTAAAAAATCCTTATAATATTTTCTTCTAAAATAATTAGGGGAGCCAATATTGGACCACTTCAAAATTTACATCGGATTCCCTATGTCCCGCTCGACGAAGCAACACCCGGTATATCACATTCTATTATTTAAAAATTCCTTTATACATTTTAAAATTTCAATAAAATATTAAATATGAACAAACTTAATGATGGTTTTGTCAAAGAAGAAACGTGGCTTTATAGAGCCCAAGAGCTGTAAGAAAGTGATTTTTGTTTTTATTAGCATTTCAGATATTTTCAAAAGCTTTCAAAATTAATTAAACTTAAAAATACTATATTAAAAAGCTTTTTATTTACGCACCGTTGCTTTCTTAAGAAACTTATATCTCTTACGGATTCTAAAATTTTATTGGTCACCCTAAAATTGGAAATACTCTAAACATACAGTGTGTCTACGTAAGTTATGTCATATGGGAAACTTTATTAATATATAATTTTACGAAAAAAAAATTCTGCATCATCCAAAACCCAAAATACAATTATCACATATCAAATTGTGTCACTCATCTACGAGGTTTGGCCAACACTGTAATTTTTGCTCAAGAGTAAAGTACCTGTAATTTTGCTAATATCGCAAATTGTTATAAAAAAAGATGTTTAAAATTAAAAATTACTGTAATTTGGTTTATTACAATTTTTTTTCTGCAAAAATCGAGAAATTTTGTTTGTACATTAGTGCATTGTACATTTTTCTTGTTTTAGTAGCAATAAATTTAAAAACCTATGACATTTATGATCTTGAAATATCGTGCATTAATGTACAAACCTTAATTTTCACCATTATCGCAGAAAAATCCTCCTGGTGGGACACCCTGTATAACTATCAACGATATTTGCTATTTAAAGTATGAATAATAATGTCCATTTTATCCTACAACTATTTAGTCTAACCCAACTTACCAATATCGTCAGCGGAATAATATTATCACTATCATTACTGACATCAAGACCGGGTCCAGTAATTTTCAATCTGCCTGATTCAGAATCGATCTTAAACAATTCATCATTATTACCAGAAACAATTGAATATGAAATATGAGATGTTTTATCAGCGTCGGTAGCATCGATTATCAAATCCGGTTCAAATCGTGTGGCTCCTTCATTTACGAACACCCTGTATGTTGCTTGGCTAAATATGGGCGGGTTGTCATTGCTATCCGTAAGAGTTATTTTCAGTGGTACCGTGGAAGTTTGACCTTTTCCGTCATCATCAGTTGCCTGCAAAAAGTAAAATGGGTTTTTAGGAGAAACTATTAAAAATTGTATGGTATAATAAAACCAGAATGTATTTGGATTAGTACTAACTTAAAATCCCTTGTAATTTTACCCAAAGTAGAATTAACAATCTTTATTGTTTAGGTGGGATTTTTTTTTATAAAAATCTCTATTTTATTGTGAACACCTAGTATAAAAAAAGTATACATTTTGGGAATTTAAAAATATACATTTTTGGGAATTTTAAAATAAGTATACATTTTAATTAGTTTACTTAACATTGGGAAATATGCTACATAAAAATATACGTGAGGTGTCAAGGTCTTAAAAGTATAAATTAAACAATTTTCTAGGTTACTTTTATAATAATAAAATAAAAACATTAAACAAACTGGGTAGCGTAGAAATGCAAAACAAACACTGGAAAATTTGATATTTAAAGAAGAGAGAAAGAAATTAAAAGGAATTTATTAGATAAGAAGTAGTTAGTGTAGTCAAGTATAAAGTTAAAGTTTTAGTTAAGCCCCGTACGGGCTACCCCGAGTGGGGGTATGCCCGTACCAAATTAAGTTAGTCAAATAAGTTAAGTTAGTTTTTAAAAAATGCAAAGTTAGTTTTGATGGTCCACCGGTCTAATGGTTCCAGAAGATAGTTCCATATGGTACATTTGCCCAAGTGACGTAAAGAGGTCCTAAGGGTGTTTTTTAGGTTGGATAGAAATTTACATGGCAACAACTGTCAGACTTAACTGTCAATCTGACACTGTTCATAAAATTTATTTTCAGTATACTTTGGCAAATCATCATAAATAAACTTACGCTTGACCAACGTTACCAAATTATCCAAATTTACTTTGAAAATCAGTCATCAGTTCGCCAGACTCATAGAAGACTTCGTGAATTTTATGGGCTACACGATCGTCCATCTGAGTTACTAATTCGTCGTACTGTGGATAGATTTCGTACCACGTACTCTTTACACGATGTGAAAACACCACTACGTCAAAGGAATGTGCGTAATGAAAGAAATATTGCCGCTGTGCGTGAAAGTGTGGAAGAGAATCCAAAGTTATCCATTCGTCGTCGGTCGCAACAAGTTGGGCTCTGTCCGTCAACTACGTGGCAAATTTTGCGGAAAGATCTTGATCTATACCCCTATAAGATCCAACTGGTGCAAGAATTAAAGCCGCAAGATCATGGCTTGCGTCGTCGTTTCGCTAACTGGGCATTAGGACAGCTGGAAGGTGACCCGTTGTTTTATCGTAAGATTCTGTTTAGCGACGAGGCTCATTTTTGGCTTTCTGGATTTGTGAATAAACAAAATTGCCGGATATGGTGTGATGCTAATCCACAGGAAATCCAACAGACTCCATTACATTCAGAAAAAGTGACCGTGTGGTGTGTTTTACATGCTAATGGGATCATCAGACCTTATTTTTTTTTAAAATGAGGCTGGACAGAACGTTACGGTCAATGGAGAACGTTACCGAACCATGTTTCATGAATATTTGTTTCAAAATATGGATGATATTGATCCAGACGAGATGTGGATGCAACAGGATGGCGCTACATGCCACACGGCGAACGAAACTATCGCCTTGTTGCAAACAAGGTTTGGCGACAAATTAATTTCGAGAAATGGACCTGTTACCTATCCACCCAGATCCTGTGATGTGACGCCACTGGAATATTTTCTGTGGGGCTACGTCAAGTCATTAGTGTATGCTGATAAACCAGCGACGATAGAAGCCTTAGAAGCTAACATTACTCGTGTTATTCATGATATACGACCAGAAGTACTCGAAAAAGTCACTCAAAATTGGACTAAAAGAATAGCCTATCTGGTAGACTGCCGCGGTGGCCACATGCCGCAAATAATTTTTAAACGTTAATGTAATAAGTTGTTCTTTTACATAGCATTATGTTTTCGATCACAATATATTTACTTTCATATTTTTTATAGATTAAAGTTATATCATCGTTAAAAAAACACCCTATTATATATGTTTTCCAAAATTCTAACGTCACATTATAATGAATCATCAAATGGAGGTCGGAGTCAACATTTTGAAAGATTTTTCTTTATTTTTTTCTTAGTACCACTACGTAACAATTTTTCTTTTTTATTTAATAAAAAAAGTTTTCCAAATATTATTAATATTAATAATAAAGAACTTAGCAATAGGGCTGACTAAAGTTTACTCACCCTGTATTTTTGCTACAAATGTTACAAGACCTAGATATACTTACCACAAACTGAAGCTGGTACTCTGACTTTGTTTCGTAATCTAAGCAACCAGGCAACCCAGGATTATCACACGATGCTACAGTGACTGTTCCAGTTCGATTGTTGACCATAAATAGTTCGGCACCGTTACCAGCTAATCGATAAATCAAACCGTTTTCACCAAAGTTACCACTATCTCTGTCTTTTGCCACTATAGTTATCACTAGCGTTCCAGGGGATGCGACTTCTGATACTGTAGCTGAGTAGTTGTCTTGATCAAAAGTGGGTGGATTGTCGTTGATATCAAGAACTAAAACACATTTATTGAATGTATTACATACAAATAAGGAAAAAAGTTTTAGAAAAATCATTTAAAGTGTCGAAAAAAGGCCAAATCCCTTGTGTTTGGCGAAAATAAAGTTATTCATACAAAATACAGCTTTACATCTATACTTTTACTATAGATTTAAAATGGTAAACCAATTTTTTAACAAGCTTGTGAGAGAGTAGTACTGAAAAAAAACACGATCTCTGCCTCTTTTAAATTTGGATAAATCCAAAAATCTACGAGGCGTGCTTTTAAAGTAAGTACCCTTTTAAATCATGCCACCGCAGCGCTGCGGTCGCTGTTTAGCGCATGCGCACAGTGTAGTTAAATCTGTTGGGAAGCTGCAGACACCATTACGGAACCATCCAATTGGGTCTACATTTGTTAGTGTGATTTTAAAACTCGTCCACCTATTAGGAATCTTGGCGCCTGCAAAGTTCGTGCTGTAATACGGTTTCGCTGTGTTCAATATTTCAAATCAGTTGACATTAATCGCCAAATTAGTGAACAATAACAACAATTTGAGTGATGAAATGCTGCGGAAATGAGTTAATGCCTTTAACGATGTTAATTTTAATTATAGTCCACTTTTTGAATCAGGTCATCGGTAAAGACTGAAGGTCTTTTACTTCGTTCCTCATTATAAATGTTTGTGCGGCCATCTTTTAACGCCCTAACACATTTTTGCACCATTCCATCACTCATAATATTTTAACCATACCCTTCACTGGTTCGGCAATGAATGTCAACTGATTTGAAGTCTTGAACACAGAGAAACCGTATTACAGCACGCACGTTGCAGTCGGCGGAATTCGGTGGAGGCGTTTTAAAATCACGCAAACGTAGACTCGATCGGATGGTTCCGTAATGGCTTCTGTGGTTCCCAACAGATGTAGCAACACGGCGCGCATGCGCTGAACGGCGACCGCAGCGCTGCGGCGGCGTAATATAAAAACAGGACTTACTTTTTAAAACACGCCTCATATACTTATTAAACATGCTTTGCCAAAATAGTATGCGGGCTGGTGGAAGAAGGAAAATTAAAAATGTCCCTGCCGGGGAAAGAAAAGTGCCGTTTTTCTCCCTCATACGGAGGGAAAATAGTCTATTTTCGATAAGGGTAGGTAAGTAGTAGAGAAAAATAAAAATTTGTGGTGAAAGAATATTAAAAAGCATATTGAATTAAAAAAATGGTTTAATATTTTACAAAAATAGGGTTCTGGTTAGTTCTGGTTGCACCCATATGGGTTAAAACAGCCACTGATGGCATCGAATTTAAAGGGCACGTAAAATAAGGAAAATAATACTTACCAGTAATAGTAATGGTAGCTGTAGATGACAAAGCTTTTTCTGTATATATTTCTCGTGCTACAGCCAAAATTATAAACTTTCTTTGGTTTGGATCTTCATAATCCAAAGAGCTATTTGCTACTCTTATAGTCACAGCTGATGAGCCAATGACTGTACTTGGTTCAATCGAAAAGGCACTGGAAATATCGTTAAGTTCCAAGGAGAACACTGAATTATTTCCCTAAAAAGGTAATAACGCACTTTATTTTAGTTGAATTACTAAATTAGATATATATTAACCATAAGACTCAAAATTGAAATGTTTCCGGTATTGGACTGGGCCGTGACTGTAACCCTTACCATTTTTGGCACAGTGTTTAAAAATTTTATGTAAACATTGTGAAGACTTACAAACCCAAGCAGTAAGTTGACGTCTCTTTTTAGTCATTTTTGGTCACATTTAGTCCGCAAATGTCATCTTATGACGTTAAATTGACCTCCCTAAGTTACAGACAAAAGACGTTTCGTTAATAACGTCATAATGACGTCTTTAACAGAGACAAGAATGAGACGAGCTACTAAATGTAAATAAATTATCCGAAGAGAGAGATAGCTGCTGGGCCTTCCTTGTCTGTCTTCAAGGAAGGCAAACGCAGATGGAGCGTGAGTCGACTTTATCGTTTGCCCGCCAAATTCAAATTGTCATTTATTTGGTTTTTATAAAGATTTTTCTTACAGATAACCATGTCAATATTACCTTAAATTATCTGTTGAAAAGCACAAATTTAATATATACACTGTGATTACTAATAAAAGTCAATATTCAAAGTCCAATTAAAGATAAAAAACCACGAAACACACAATAAATCACAGAAAATATAAACAAACTGTCCAAACAAATCGGCCATTGAAAAATATCAAACACAAATATCGAATAACATTTCGGCGTGACTGCCTGCGGCAACGTTGACAAGTTAAAAATATTCGATTTATGGTATATTTTCTTTCTCTTAATTAGATGCGAGCCAAAAAAGGACATTAAAGTTTACATGCAGAAATTGTAAACAACTTGGCAACTAGGGAAAAGCGATGATTGCTCCATCTACGATAGCCTGCCATGATGAAAGACAAAGACATATTTATTGGAACTTGCGTTAAACCAGAAAGAGCTAAATACAATGGACAAATTGTTAGGACCAGTTACTCGTCTCATTGTTGTCTCTGGTCTTTAAGATGACGAATTGACGCAAATACTTTTTTTTTAAAGCTAAAGGATATTTTATTTGAAAATCGAAATAGGAAAAAACTCCTTACTGCTTGCAATTTCCCTGCACTGCAAGCAAGCTCGCATCTCTCGGGACACTGTCCAACCTGGAGATGCAGATCACCAACTGCAGACCGGTCTAGAGCTATTTTGGTCTCATTGGTACGGTGTAGGCGGTAAAAAGCGAAGATGTTGAATAAACGTAGTAGTTTTTTGTACATTACGCCATCTATCGGTAGAGTTTTTTCATATTTCAATTTTGTAAAATTATTAGGCATATGATATTTCCGTTGGATTTTGACACGAATCATATAATGTCACAAAATTTTTCTGGTGGGTTTTCTAAACATGACGTCATTTTTATGAGCTAGTATGGCGAAAAAATGACTTCAAAAGACGTCACTTCAACGACGTCAAAAACACGTCAATAAAATGACGTTATTATGACGTCATAATTTTGGTCTGATGACGTCCTATGACCAAAAATGACTTAAAAATGACGTCATAATGACGTCAGCTTGCTGCTTGGGAAATGAAATGTAATTACCTCATCAGGATCTGTCACAGTCATATCTAAACCTGGCAACTCAGATCCCTCAGGAATATTTTCAGGAATCTCCACATAATACTCCCTTTTATTAAACTTTGGTGGCTCATCATTAACATCCAATATTTTCACGACCACCTCGGCGCTAGTTACTGTCAAAGGGTCGTTGCCTCTAACACCATCGACCACTTCGTGAGCCCTTATTTCGAATCTTAAGATTCCATCAGGGTTTTTAATGGCTTCCTTGTCCAGTGGCCTTGCGGTATGGAGTTCTCCAGTCATGGGGTCCAGTAAAAAGTAATCCATAGGATCTGCAATGATATGTAAATAAATTTCTAGTTTAAGTTACATAAATTTTCATACATCCTACGTAAAAACACGTCCGTGGTGCCACTACCGCGTTGTTTAAAAGGTGCTGTAGAAATGCAAAAACTGCATGTTTCAGTGATTGGACTAACATTGACAGAACAGGGAAAAGGTGAGTTAAACATCCAATAACTCGGCACTCACGGTACATTGGTATTTAGGCATAAGCCTTCGTGAGATGTCACAAAGATAAAAACATACATGATGATTTAAGAAAATAAAGAATTTTTGTATTTGCTGGATTATTTAATTAAAGAATCCGCCTAATTGATTTAAAACATACCTACAAAAATAATTAAATAAATTAAATATACAGCCTTCTTAAATTCTAAGCCGTGAAGGAGAAATCTGGCAACACAGCACAGTAGGAATGTCAAGTAATGTTTAGCAGTAAACAGAAACAAGTTTAAACGATTGCTTAAAAGATTATTCTGTTTTTAAAAGTTAAATCGTAGCGTGTATTTATTATATAAAGAAAAATAAGTAATTAATTGTTTTTTAAAAAAATAGGACCAGTGGCAATATGTGAATCGTTGTTTTTACGTTTAAATGTGCGCGTATAGTTGGTGCGTACGGCATACATTATGGCACGAACGTGTTGCGTTTCGGGCTGCAAAACGAATTACCCAAGTTATATTAAAACAGAGGGTTATCAAACAACATTTTATTTCCCCGTAAACGATGAAATTAGGAAAGCCCGGTTGTGCGCTATTGACCGGATAAGTGTTTTTTTATTAAAAGTAAAAGTAGTGCCTATACGGTAAATGGACAAATATATTTTACCGGCAACTAATTAACTAAGTGTGTTTTTAAACAATTGGTTTTATTTTATATCAATAGTGTGTATAGTGCACCTAAAACAATTATTTACCCCAAGCAATATCCTAAGGACTATATCAACTAATGCGCATAAATATCCTGGTAAGTTTTACCAAAAATATTATTTATATAGATATTCTGAAAGTTATTTACCTAAGGCGGTTTTAGGGTAAATATAGTGGAAAACCTAATTTAAAGCGTTTGTTATTTTAAAGCGCATCTTATGAAATACGCTATATTATTAAGCTTTTATATTTATAACTAAACACACATGCTTTCAATTCATTTTAAGTATTGCAATTTCTAAATAAAAAATGTTTAGTTAACTTTAAAAAAGCTACATTGGTCTGTTCGCAAAAAATGCATAAAGCGGGGTAGAAAACATCATAACAATTTAAAATTTTTAAATTCTTACCGACAAATGTAGGCAGAAAAGTTCCTGATAAGTTTTGCAGACACATTATTGCTTTTAGGGCAACTATAGTATTTAAAATTATACCTATATGTTGTCTAAAATATCTAAAAAAATTTAATACCTACATTTTGTTTAAAACACTTAAAAATTAATTATATTTAGCATGTAATCTATTAGGAACTCATTTCAATATTCCTACTGTACAGTGTTGTTTGCAACGTTGCCTTTCTTACTTCACGGCTCAGAGTTTAAGAAGGCTGTGATTAAATAACTTACTATTTACTAATTCATACACAATATTCCTGGGATTCGCTCTGTCTCCATCCTCGGCTTCTACAGTTAAAACTAAGGCATTAATAGGAGCGTCTTCAGATATTTCGGCTGTTAAATTATTTAGGATTCTTGGTGGGGTATCTTGAACATCTCCAACACTAACAGTAACATCCGTAGTGCTTGTTAAAGTACCATCCTATACAAGAAAATAAACAGTTTTACTTAAATGTAGAATATAAGCAGGGCCGTATTAACTGTTTGAGGCGCCCTTGGCTAGAATTCCCGGAACGCCTATTTTCCACCAAAAAAGCAAAAAAAGGTCCTTTCGTCCCTAGCGCCTAAATGGACTTTATAATATAAAAACCATTTTAAAACCTTTTGGGGGGGTCCTTTTAACAAATCTACCACAAAAATATTCATATCGCCATATATGAAAGTGGCGCTTTAACCCAGCCTGTCAATGTCAAATGTTTCGGGCGTCGGACTGGGCGAATGCGTCACTTTTTTGTCGGACAAGTGTACTATAATGTTTTATAAGCAATTTTTAAACATT
The DNA here is from genome assembly GCA_014170235.1 of Listronotus bonariensis. Classification (NCBI taxonomy): domain Eukaryota; kingdom Metazoa; phylum Arthropoda; class Insecta; order Coleoptera; family Curculionidae; genus Listronotus; species Listronotus bonariensis. The sequence continues at coordinate 29,570 of JACEGR010002484.1, read as the reverse complement.
TTGTCAGAAATGGTAAGGGTTACAGCCATGAAACCATAAGTCTCAAAACATGTTTTAGGACCAGGCGGGTTTTGTGACTGTAACAGTTACGAGTTTTGGTACAATGTTTAACAATTGCATGTAAAGCATTATTGTAATCATGTACGAAAATAAAAGTGACGCGTTCGCTCAGTCTGACACCCGAAACATATCAAAATTGACAGGCAGGGTTCAAGCGCAGCTTCCATATATACTTTATCTAAAACTAAATCCGTTGCCCGTCACTAACCTGCAATTTTGCCCTGTTGCCAAGTTGTCATGAAAATCTGAGTTTTGTTGAAAAGAACAAAACATTTTTCAGTTAAAGAATTTCTTGATTTTAGTAAATGTAATAATTTTTATTACAAAAATGAAGTAATAAAACAAAAGAAAAAAATAATTCTACTTTAAAAAATCCAGGTATTACAAATTAAATAAAAAATGGATTTATCCACTAAAACACTGGATTTAACTGAAATTCGTTAAAACTAACTTCTCTTACTGCAGTTACAGGCAACAAAGCTCCATTATTTTCGCGTTTTTTCTCAAAATAACCTATTTAAGAAGCAACAAGCTCCTTGCATCTACTGTACAACTGCTTTGTCATTTTTATCTATGTTTGTTCTTAAAAGAACAGATTCAAATCACTACAGACACAAAATTTGAACTTTTAAAAAGGTTCGAAACTGCTTAATGAACAAACAATGAAATCGATCGAATCAACGTCAAAAAACACTGTCAACGTGACAACATTGCATGATTAAGTATCAGAATAACCAACATGATAGGCTAAAATGTACTAATATGATAAATATTCATGTAATGATGGAGCGTACCTTTCTAATGTATATGGCTAAAAAGAAATAACAAAATCAAATTTGATAGAGATGGTAAACGGATAGCTTTAATATCAATTAGTAATTATATTTTTGTTCGAATGGTATGAAATTTTGTAACCTGAAGTTTAGATGACGTGCGACGGATTTAGTTTTAGATAAAGTATATGGCGGTATAAATATTCGTGGTAGACTCGTCAAAGGAACCTCTAAATTGGTTTTAAAAGGTTTCTTGAGACATTAAAACTCCTAGATTATTAGACATATTATACTGTATCATTTTTGTATTTCTGAATTTGAGACTTTTAAAAGTTTTTACTTGATTGTTTGAAGCCTTTTTTATTATTGCTTCTAGGTGTCCATGATCGGACGCAAATTATTCTAGGGACCTTAGATGTTCTTAGGAAAATAGAATCGCAAAGTTTCAATGACTAGTATGAAAGCTATTAGTAAATAAAGGTGGCTAAATGACTTTTGTATGTCTAATTATTATTATTTTTAAGGTAAGACTTTTTGGACATGCACTTAAAAAAGTATTTTTAATGAATCAAACGATACCAATTTACTTGCGATTGAATTAGGAATAAGGGAAGAAATATTACTAAGCAAAATTTTGATTACAATTTATTTACTTTTGCTAACTGTGTCATGATTATCCATATAGCATGATGTTTTGTAGTTGTTTTTATCAAGTCACCATAAACTTTTTGTTTTTTCTTATGACATCACCTGGGGTCCTTCGATTAATTTGCTTTTGATCATGTTAAACCAGAAAAGGTTGGGAATTAAAAAGTATGAAATTTTTTTGTATACCATTTTCTATGTATACTAAGTCTAATTTTGATATGTCTAACATTTTGGGAATTATAACTTATCTAATACAATTTGTTTACACCTCGGTACCTTACCTTAAAATCAAAAATGCGCAATTTGACACTTTTTTATTTTTTTTTGTCCATAAAGAAATAAGATACCTGCTCACATAATGAAAAATATTCAGTAAAATGTAAAAATATTGGCTTTAACTTGGTTTTTAATTCCATGTAAGAATTAGAAGTAATAAAAACCCTTGTTTTCTAGTTGTTGTTTTAATGTTTGGCAATTTTTTAGAAAGATGCAGCAACTTAGTTTTTCGACAAAATTGGGTATATGGAGTTTGTTTATGGCGCTGATCACGAATCTTAAAGATTTCGTTCGCGAGATATCCATTATCAAAGTTAAAATTTTAATTTCTATTGTTTTTACTACATTTCGCCTTCTTTTGTGGTGAAAATTCTTAATATAACACTAAATTGGCCCACAATATTTAATTTAGCAATAGAAAACCTTTAGAAACGTTTTTTAATAGATTTTTTGCCTTTTGTATATTATATATATTTGTATAGTATAATAGATATATGTTAAAGCTTCACTTTAAATCAACTCACCATGTTTGACTAAAATAATACATGTATGTGTATGCATGGTTGCAGCGTTTAAGAGTAAAATATTTGCAATTTTTTTTTAAATACTGTAAAATAAATAAAAACAGGTTTTTAAATGTCTTTATAAAATACTGTGTGCCAATTTAGTGCTATATCTTAAGAATTTTGTGCAAAAAAAGGTGGAATATGGTGAAAATGGGGTTAAATTAGTTTTTAAATGTGATGATTCATATCTCGAAAAAAACATTTTTAAAAAAGTTCTTTCAGATTCGTTATTAGCGCCCAAAAAACACTTTTATCAAATTTGATTAAAGTCGGAGTAGTCGCAACTTTTTATAAAATTACTTAAATTTTCTTTTAAATTTATGGAAATACTTACCATAGTACGATATCAGAAATACCAAGCAAAAATGATTATCTAAAATGAAATTTAGTAATGTCTTACCGTTGCTTTTAGTGTAAATGCATATTCCTTTTCTCTCGTGTAATTTAATTTCCTTTCGAGAACGAAAACGCCCTTATACAAATTAACGCTGGCTTTCGCGACATGGATACTGAATATTTCGCAGGCGTTGGTGTAAGACGGAGCGTTAATACAGGTAACTTCAATATTTTCACCCACTGTATCTTTGTCTGTGACCAAAATGTCCATAAATACCGATGTTCCGATTTCCGTATCTTCATCTACTTCAAAGTTATATGGAACCTGCAATAAACGATAAGAAATGAAATCAGTTAAAATTTCTAAAGCGGGTCACTTAAAATTGGCTATTTGATTTTAATGTATCTAATTATTTTGGTAGCTTCATAGGTTAAAGGTTATACCCCAAAACGGTTTTTATTTTTTTATATTTTTAACAATTACGAGTTCTTTTTTGTAAATTACAATATATCAACGAATTATTACTGAATTCCGATAAAATTTGGTTTGTGGGCTAAAGAATAGCAGCCCAAGCAGCAAGCTGACGTCTTATTGACGTCTCTTTTAGTCATTTTTGGTCACATTTGGTCAGCAAAGACGTCATAAGATGACGACAAAATGACGTTAAATTGACCTCCTAAGTCACAAAGACGTCCCGTTAATGACGTCTTTAAGATGACCAAAATTGACGCATATAGGAAAAAACTTCTTACTGCTGGAAATTTTCCTGCACTGCAAGGTCGCATCCTTGGGACACTGTCCAACCTGGAAATGCAGATTTTTCACTAGCCGAAGATATTTCTTCTGAAGCTAATTGAGATTACCAACCGCAGACCGGTCTCGAACTATTTTGGTCTCATCGGTACGTTGTAGGCGATAAAAGCGAAAATGTTGAATAAACGTAGTAGTTTATTGTCCATTACGCCATCTATCGGTAGAGTTTTTTCCTATTTCAATTTCGTAAATTTATTAGTCTGTTTTCTTCTGTCATATGATATTTCGGTTGGATTTTGACACGAATCATATAATGTCTGGCGGGTTTTCTAAACATGACGTCATTGGATTTTTATGAGCTAGTATGATGAAAAAATGACGTCGAAGAGACGTCACTTTAACGACGTCAAAAACACGTCATTAAAATGACGTCTTTATTTTGGTCCGATGACGTCCCATGACCAAAAATGACCAAAGATGACTTAAAAATGACGTCATAATGACGACAGCTTGCTGCTTGGGAGAGGAACAGATTTTTTATCGGTACCTTTTTTATATTAAGAAATATAAAATCTTCTATGATATTACTCATAATGATGTACTGTTATATTTTTATAAAATAAATGTAAAGAAAAAAATATCTTAAAATTTATGTTCTGAATTATATGTTTTACCTGTTAACGGTTTTTAATTTTCTATATTTTATTTTATTGTTTTAATTATAAATTTTATATTTTATACAGATAGTAAAAAATAATACAAATAAATACTTAAACATTATTTAAACACCTCCCCAAAGTTATTAATTGGTTGAAACATCGGTCACTAATTGGTTTTTGACAAATTTGTACTAGTTAGTTATACCGGTACATGAATAGAATAGGATAGAATAGGATAGAATAGGATAGAATGGGATAGAATAGAATATAATAGAATAGAATAGAATAGAATATAATAGAATAGAATAGAATAGAATAGAATAGAATAGAATAGAATAGAATAGAATAGAATAGAATAGAATAGAATAGAGTAGAACAGAATAGAATAGAATAGAATAGAATAGAATAGAATAGAATAGAATAGAATAGAATAGAATAGAATAGAATAGAATAGAATAGAATAGAATGGAATAGAATATTATTTATTACCAATAAGTACATAATATGTACATATTGTACATACTAGGTTCGTCATTTGATGTTATGTTGACTTAAATATTTTTAAAGTTGACCTAATATTATTTTTAAAAATATAAATTATTTTTTCTAAATTAAAAACATTATCAAACAATAATATGAAACAAATTTTTGTTTTTCTAGTATAACAAATTTACAAATCGAAAATATAAATAAATAATCTTGGCTAAGTAGCTTAGCTGGTCAGTTATTGGGTACTTTACTCTAATTAGTTTTATAATAAAGAAATGGAAATTTAGCAAACTTCTCAGTGTTGTAGAGAAGGTCTATTTATATAAAAATATTTGTTAATCTAATAACAAACTAATGCCACAAAAAATTTGGTGATCTCTTACCAGAAAATAGATATAAACGCTTTAATGCGCCAGAGACAGGTTTGTTGTTAGAAGGTTAAAAAATGTTTTAAGGGTTACTAGAGGTTTGTTACTCGGAAGACTCTTTTTTTTGTTAGTAGTTTATGCAATTTTTGTAAGTAAGAACGACCTTTTTTGTTTTTCTTTTTAGCCCGATTTTCGATTTTGGCATAAATAGTAAGGTTTAAATAAAATCTATTCCTAAAACCCCGCCCCTCAGAAAATAAAATTATTTACGCCACTGACTGCGCACTTTGTTTTTCATTTTCATACAATGTCTAGATGGCAAAACTTGATAAACGCGGAGGTTCCGAAGACTATAAATGAGAAAGTTCAGCATAGTGCGCTCCTTAACGATTTTTTATAATCTTTCGCCTAAAATTTTGTTTTAAGTTAATGCTGGGGTACCCCTGAATGCAGTACTAATACCAATGCACCATGCACTATAGTACTAGTTTTAGTTAGCCTTTACGCCTGACAAAATTCTTATTCATTTTAAACGATCAAACATATTTATAATTATGTTTTCTGCCAAGAAAAAACTGCTAGTACTTACATATACAGGGTCCGTCACGACGAGTTGAGTCGACAAGTATATAAGAAACGCCTAGGAATATTTTTCTGAAAATTTATATAGGGGGTAACTGAAAGAGCTCTCTTCAACAAAAATATTTTCAAGTCTCGACAACTTCCGGTTATACCGGAAGTAGACATCAACTTCGTTATTTTAAATGGAATGTCCTATTTTTTATTAAATTTTTGGAATCTACGTTAAATTTTAATACAACTTTGTATAAAACATCATACACCTAGATCTAGCCATTTTGCAGCAATTTCAGTTTTTTCGAAATATTTGACAGATGCAACCTTAGACAAAAATAACAATTTCTTGAAATTCAAACAAGATAGGCTAAATATTTTCTGACTTTGGATAAATAAGATCCATATCTTACCACTCACATGAAACTTATCAAAAAAAAAAAAAAAAAATACAGGGTGCCCAAAATTAACACCGTATTCTGATATTTTGAAAACTCAAAAACTTCATTTTTTAAATGTCAACCTTATTTTTTTCTTCGCCAATGGATTCTACGCTGCAAAAGAAGGGCACTTTATAATTATTTATTATTCATGCCAAAGCCAACTGACATTTTTGAGTGTCCTAATAAAGATAGAAATATTTCGTTTTTTCCACTTTATACGCAAACCGTTCATTTTAAATAAAGGGTTGTAATTATGTGTATTATGAAGTGTCCTTCTTTTGTAGCATAGAATCCATTGGTGAAGAAAAAAACAAGGCTGACATTTAAAAAATGAAGTTTTGAGTTTTCAAAATATCAGAATACGGTGTTAATTTTTGGGCACCTTGTATATTTTTTTTGACAATTTTCATGTGAGTGGTAAGATATGGATCTTATTTATCCAAAGTCAAAAAATAGTTAACCTATCTTGTTTAAATTTCAAGAAATTGTTATTTTTGTCTAAGGTTGCATCTGTCAAATATTTCGAAAAAACTGAAATTGCTGCAAAATGGCTAGATCTAGGTGTAAGATGTTTTATACAAAGTTGTATTAGAATTTAACGTAGATTCCAAAAATTCAATAAAAAATAGGACATTCCATTTAAAATAACGAAGTTGATGTCTACTTCCGGTATAACCGGAAGTTGTCAAGAGTTGAAAATATTTTTGTTGAAGAGAGCTTTTTCAGTTACCCTCCTATATAAATTTTCAGAAAAATATTCCTAGGCGTTTCCTATATACTTGTCGACTCAACTCGTCGTGACGGACCCTGTACACTGTATCCTAAAACCCGCGTCCAGACTTGCAACAATTCCCTGTACCGCTCCACGCCGCATATTCCGCCACATAGCGCGGAGGTGGACGTGGACGAAATTCACGTCATTTTAAGGGTTTAGCGAATGATTCGCCGCTGATTCAAAGCTTGTTGGTTTTTTGGCGTCAAAGAAGCGCGCAAACAAGTTGGTTAGTTTAAACTGATGTTTGGCGAATTGTTGCAAGTCTGGACGCGGCGTTATATAAACGCTTTGTGCTTGAAAACATCATTTCTTTAACTTATTTACAGTTTTCTAAACACAAATTTTGTACTTACGTTTTGAAACTCCGGTGGATTGTCATTTTCATCAAGAATAATAACTGTCACACTTTCCTGCACAATATTGTTTCTTACGCCTCCTTTGACCACATCTTCTATACTGACCATAATATTTAATGTGGAATTGGCCTAAAAAGATAAAACAAAATTATATAACATTTACTAAGCTTATTAGGGAAATAACGAAATTTAGTGTGTGAGCTTATCTTATCAATGTCTTTAAAATAGTCTAATACAATTTTGTTGTAAAATCAATAGGATAACCAATACTTTTGTATCAAAAATTTACACAGGATTTCCTATTATCAGTCTTGCTATGCACCACCCGGTATGTTAAAGTGGGGAGATACCTGTAAATGCTTAAATTTTCATTGATTTTTATGATTTTTTTAAAAGTAAGAGTCATTATATATTCTTAAAATTGGGATGTAGTTTGATCAAATGTTAAAATGGTATATTTTTTCATTTTAATTATTTAAAATGGCGGCTGAATGCTAAATTATTCTACTAAGGTCTGTAATATGAGAAATACTGAAAACTGAGTTCTAAAATGTTAGTGACGTGTTCTTAAATGACTATACTAACACATTAAGAAAAAAATAACATTTCGTCGGTGCGATTAGCCAAACCTGATATGTGCCACAGGATAAGCATGTCACATATCAGATTTGAGATGCGCACCGACGATTTTACATGTATCTGCCAAATACCAAATATTTTAAATGGGTAAAATTTTGTTTGAATTTAATAGCCAAATTAAAAATAGAAAAAAGATAAACTACATATAATTTCTTTCTTGGCCAAAATTTAATAAAAAAGCCGACTTACAAAACCGCAATTTTGATTATTTTATAAATAAAAATCAAATATGTAGTTAAACACTTTAGAGCTCTTTGTTCAATATTTGTCTTGAGTTTTCATTTAACCATATTTACTCAAATATTTGTCTTTGCTTATATTCCAAAAGTAAAGAGTTAATTCAAAAGTCAAAAGGTTTTCAAATTAAGCCTTGTTAAATAAGATACCTTTTCATATAAAAATGTATTAATATTAAAAATAAAACTAAAACAGTTAATTTTCCTTAGTATGTGAAATTAAAAAAAAATATAAATAACTTTTTCAAAATGAGGGCCCATGGCTAGGGGGCATGGGCAAAATTTTTATATTTTTTGTAGACGTTAAATTTCTTATGATCCTATATTTAAGGACTTCGCACCGATAAATACATTACAAACATACAAGGATGTTTCCCAACATCGGTAAAAAAAAATTAAAGGCTTCTTTTGGGCTAATTTTTATAAAAACAAGTGCACATAAACAGTGCCGTGTTATCCATTAGGCTGACTAGGCTACAGCCTAGGGCGCCATGAGAAAATAGGCGCCAGATAGGGGAGTAATAGGCGCTACACAGGGAAGTTTCTAAAAAAGTTTAGGTCGGGTGGGGATTAGAACTAATCTTTCTGCGGGGATATAAATAAAATAGAGGCAAAAAGGAGAGAATGACCTTTTTTTTTGCTCTTCAAAATTTTAGTATGAAAATAGGCGCTCTAGGAATTGTAACCTAGGGCGCCTCAGGGCAGAGTTATTTGTAGTATTAAGGGACTAATTTAGCTCTAACTCGATTAAATTTATTCAGGTCAGTGGCGTCTCAAGCGACGCCTAAAGTAATATTTCTGTAAAAAAGGGCGCCACTGACTTTTGTGTATTTTTTATATTTTATGATATTTTAGATTAATATTATTAAAGGTTTTCAACCACTTTCTCAAAATAACAGGGTAAAACACCGATATGTCACATCTAAGTTGTAAAAAAACTGGAGCAGTCGCTTATCCCCCTGACCTATATTCCGTAGGTACACAAATATGTTTTTGTTGCGACCTTTCTGGTAATTGATAGTGATTTCTGATCTAAATAAGTTGTTTTATTTTTGGTATATAAATAGTTTTTCTTATGATAATAATTGTTCGAAAGTCAGTTCAAAAGAATGGTTAATTTTAAGGACGGGTAATTTTTCGAACAAATAATTTTTTAAAATAGTTAGGTACTTTTACATTTTGTAATTTTTAAACATGTTTACTTATTTCTCTAATAGGTGGCATTACCCCTTTAAATTAAAGGGAGATACTCTTTTGGTAGAGATTGTTTCTGGTTAGATAATAAACCTAAATTTTCGCTTGTACCCAAAACCACCAACAAAAAATATTCTACACTTTAAATTACTGTTTTATGGTATTTAATTGATAAGTTGTGTTAAAAGTAATATTTTCGCGATTTCGAACCCTCGTCTCCTGTATATTCTACGGCGAATTTTATACAGCTTTTAGCACTTCTTTTCCCAAAATTATCTTTAAAAAAACGGCCTGTTTGGACAATTGGCTGTTTGAAAAATTGCCAGTTCGAACAACTGTCAATTTGTTCGAATACCTGTCCTTTGCAAAATTGTCATTTAAAGAACAGCCCTAAAGTCCCTTTTTCTTACCTCATAGTCCAATGGTTTAACAACTGTGACTACTCCTGTAGTATGATCAACATCTAGAACATCTGTTCCCTGTATGTCAAATCGTACCGGACTGTCCTCTGGATCAGTACCTTCTAATTTATATATAACAGTTCCAACGGGTGTGCTCTCCGATATGACTATATTGTTCATGTCCATTGTGAACACGGGTGGTAAGTTGGCGTGGCATCCTGTAAAAAAAAGAATAATATATGTATTTTTGCGAAATTTGTATTTTATTACTAATTTTTTTCAAAAATCTTTTTATGTTCTAAAAATATCGTGACGTATACAGAGTGTCGCAAAAACAATTTTGAAAAATACTAACCCTACAGCAATAACTTTTGTTGGGAAACTTTTTATACATGGAAACATTTTAAGAATTACCTATTTGAAATACTTTAATTCTTATTAAAAACTTTTTGTCATATCTTGTTAAATAACATAAATATTGGACTTACTCGGACTCGTGGGCCACCTTAAAATGTTTGTCTGTCAAGGGATTGGAACTATTAAAACTTGTTTGGCGACTACAAACATATCTTTTAATAGGTACCCAAGTAACATATATTAAATTCAGCCTTTCCAAAATGACGAATGTTAAGTTTTAGTTCATTAACCTTTGGTACTTGGTACCTTCCAAAGCCACTATGAGTCTACCTATCTTGGGAGCATGCCCTAACAAACTTTCAGCTTTTACAAAATAATGAAGGTCTGCCGCTAACGGCCTCTTGGACTATATGAAAATCGATCAAATCAAGACTCCACAGTGCATGCAAAACACTTATACACGATGTAACAGAATGTTATTAAGTTTATTCAAGGGCAGATTCTACATCAGAAAATACAGGGTGATTCAAAAATCGATCACGAAACTTATAGGGGGCGATTCTACATGACAAAATAAGAGTAGAGCTTCATATAATTTTTTTTCAAAATGTCATTCGTTTTCGAGTTACAAGCCGTCAAAGTTTAATTTTTATTTTGGTTTTTTCGCCATATTGCATTTATTTTTTAACCAATCCAGTCGATAAACCTCACCGTTTAGGCACCAATAGACATCAAAGTTTTCACATACAGGGTGTCCAGTAACTTAACCGACAAACTTTACGGGGCGATTCTACAACAGAAAATAGGAAAACAAATTACATAAACATATGTTCTAAACAAATATCACAAAAACGAAAAAAATACCACACTTAGTACTATAAACAAACTTGAGTTATTTTTAAAAGTAGAATCTAAAACCGTCATGAAATATAGGGTGTTCTATTTAAAAAAATATAACTTTGATACGTCACACTTTTTGAGACTTTGGTCTTATCCGACCTGTATATGTACCAATATTTACTTTTTTTAAAATCCCATGGTTATTCAGCTACAGACCGTGTCGAATATGGTGGGCCACGATATCGATAAAAGTACCTTAAGTCAATCCGTGGACATACTGTATATCAATTAAAAACAAGTAAACAAAAAACCGAATATAAATTGCTCAAATTCTAGTTTTATCCAAGCTATTAAGCTTTTGGTCAACAGAATATTGAAGAGCTGAAAAAGCTAGCTATAATTAAACTCTTTATAGCTTAAGGTAGAAGATGGCTTAAAAGCTGTACGAAGTTGGCATTGTTCGATTACAGCTCGGTCCTCTTAAACGAGGTGCATCGTTTAAAAATCAGTTTGCGGCAGGGATTATATTGAGTACCCTCTTAAAGAGAAACTTTTAAAAAGAAAAATCCATCACTAAAGGGTCGAACTTTCGTAGTATGTAATACATTTTCTGGTAAATTAGCTTTTACAATTAATTAATTAAGCTTTGAAGGGTGTATAAAGTAACTTTATTACAGAATGTGATTAATTACACAAAATTTGATGTAGCTTGTCTATACAGGGTGGCGCCTATTCGTTGACCTTGCGAGTTTATACAGGGAGTCCAGTAACTCAACCGACAAACTTGACAAACTTTAAGGGTGATTCCACAATAAATATAAAAAAACTTTATATGAACATAGGTCTTAAACTTTTTGGTTTTTTGAACTATGGGGTGTTAAAAAATGAAAAATACACCGTTTTTTAATATTGCTTATATTTTTAAAAAATCTGGAAGACGTCTCCTATGTATAGGAAGACATTTTTTAATATACAAAAAAATTCCAGTTTCTTAAAGCTCTTTTAAATAAGGGTGTTTAATTTTAAAAATCGTGATAATGGCCATATTTCCGAAACTATTAAAAATAACTGTAACAAATGCAGTATTTCTTAAAGCTTATTAGAAGACTTTTTAACTGATAAAATATACAGGGTGTCCTATTAAAAACACTTAACTTTGTGTTATAACTTGTAAACAGAAGTCATTGGAAAAAATAAAGGCACGCCACTAAATTCTACGTAAAAATTCCTAAAATTTTCCTACTTTAATTTTTTCTGTATCTCTAATATAAAGCGAGTTCCAAATGCCTGGCCTAATTGACAAACATTTAAAAACGCTCTGTATCTGAAAAATAAATTAAGTTAGCCATGAATTTACTTTTTACGACTAAATTTGTTTTAAAAGTCGAAATCGAGGTTGTGCCAGAGACAAGAATGAGACGAGCAACTAAATGTAAATAAATTATCCGAGAGAGAGATAGCTGCTGGGCCTTCCTTGTCTGTCTTCAAGGCAGGTAAACGCAGATGGCGCGTGAGTCGGCTTTATCGTTTGCCCGCCAAATTCAAATTATATAGCAGTGCTATTTTTGCCCTTAATGTTAGGTACTTGTTTTTGTTTCCTATTAATATAAAATATTGGGGTTTAGTTCAATAATTATACACACCTTATTAAAAATGTCATTTATTTGGTTTTTATAAAGATTTTTTCTTACAGATAACCATGTCAATATTACCTTAAATTATCTGTTGAAAAGCACAAATTTAATATATACACTGTGATCACTAATAAAAGTCAATATTCAAAGTCCAATTAAGTGTAAAAAACCACGAAACACAATAAATCACAGAAAATGTAAACAAACTGTCCAAATAAATAGGCCATTGAAAATATCAAACACAAATATCGATTAACATTTCGGCGTGACTGCTCTGCGGCAACGTTGTCAAGTTAAAAATATTCGATTCATGGTATATTTTTTTCTCTTAATTAGATGTGAGCCAAAAAGGACATTAAAATTTACATGCAGAAATTGTAAACAACTTGGCAACCAGGGCAAAGCGATGATTGCTCCATCTACGATAGCCTGCCATGATGAAAGACAAAGACATATTTATTGGAAATTGCGTTAAACCAGAAAGAGATAAATACAATGGACAAATTGTTAGGACCAGTTACTCGTCCCATTGTTGTCTCTGGTTGTGCAATTAGATTTGTTCTATTGGACGTAAATATTCCTCGTCCCCACTTGCTAACTTTTTGTATCTCTAATTTTTTCGTTATAAACATTTGATATGATTAATGTGAAGATATAAACTACGTTTTGACCTAAAAATGATATGTAAAAGTAGAAGTTATGACTTGTTTAATTAATTCGTTGAGACGCGGTATAGACAGTCATAAAATTTTAATAAGTTTAATACATAAAAAGAAAAATCACAGAGAAAGACCTAGCGAGTAATAGTTTTAAAAATATAATTGCCTTATATTTTTGCGGTTAGAATATATCTAGGAAACAATTATTTTTAATAGGTTCAAAAATTATTTATTACAAGCAATCATAAAACATAACGATAACGACGTCTCCTTTAAGCTTGAAAATTGCTCTAATTAACCTGGATTCCCTCTCTTACCTTTAAGAAAACTTCGTAAGTATTTTAAGAGGTATCTTTGAATAAAATTGTAATTAAATACTTAAGAGAACCATGCTAATTGGTTTGATTTAGTTTATTTGTAAAATAAAGTAAGTACATACCATAGATAACCTACATTTAGATCCGCAGTGGTAAGAAGCATTTTTCGGATTTTTACAACCTCGCGCAGTAAACAAATGGACGGGTGGACGAACATGCGCACTTAAAAGCTGTGGCAAAATACAAACACCGGCACCCCGTACCCTCAGTCCGCGGTCTACCGTGACGCTCATTAGCTACCGTACTCCGAACAGAAAACCAGGACGCCGTTGACAAATTCTTTCCGATAATGCGGATAAACGATTCCGATAAACCGGTTTTTTCGCCCATGAAATATAAATTTTGTTTCGCGCAGGTAATAACATACCGGGTGGTACGTCGCCGAGCGAAACATAGGAAATCCCATGTAAATTTGAAGGGGTTTAATTATTGACTCCCTGTACATTTTACAGAAAAATGTAAGATAACTTTTTCAAAGAGACCAATACGACAAACTCTGGTGCCAAGTTTCAAAACATTTTTATAAACGAATCTTGAAATATTCAATTAAATGAAATTGCAAAATGATTAAATTTTTATTCAGGTAAAACCGAACAGGCACCTGTAAAATGAATGTTGTCATTGACCATAGATAACCTACATTTAGATCCGCAGTGGCAAGAAGCATTTTTCGGATTTTTACGACCTCGCGCAGTAAACAAATGAATGGGTGGACGAACATGCGCACTTCAAAAGCCGTGGCTAAAATACAAACACCGGCACCCCGTACGCTTCGTCCGCGGTCTGAGCGTGTCGCTCATTAGCTACCGTACTTCCGAACAGAAAACCAGGACGCCGTTGACAAATTCTTTCCGATAATGTGGATAGTTTGTTTGCGCAAGGTGCGTTTACCCTCAACTTGCTTGCGCACAAACCGGTTTTTTCGCCCATGAAATGTAACTTTTGTTTCGTGCAGGTAATAATATTGGCAATCCATCGAGATCAGTGTCACTGACATGAGGAATAAAGTTAATAAATCAGTGACAGCCTTATAACAAATTGTTTGCTGGTGGCTGCCGTCTGTTTGGTTTTACCCGAACCGAAAATTTAGTATTTTTGCAATTACATTTAATTAAATAATTTAAGTTACGCTTATTAAAATTTTTAGAAACTTGGCACGAGTGGTAAAACTCCCAAAACCAGCCCAATTGCTGGTGTCCTTATGAATCCTTTTAAAGGTCAATTATGTTTATTATGACCTCATATGCAACAAGTGGTATTGTGGACGTCACTTGGACAAATCTACCATATGTGACGTAGAATTTTTTTAATACATTAGGGCCATTTTACGTCACTTGGACCAATGTACCATATGGAACTATCTTCTTTGGACAATGAGACCGGGGGACCATCAAAACTAACTTTGCATTTTTTAAAAACCAACTTAACTTATTTGACTAACTAAATTTTGTACGGGCATACCCCCACTCGGGGTAGCCCGTACGGGGCTTAACTAAAACTTTAACTTTATACTTGGCTTCACTTTTAATATCTACTTCTTATCTAATCTTTTTCTAATTTCTTTCTCTCCCCTTTAAATATTAAATTTTCCAGTGTTTGTTTTTGCATTTCTACGCGACCCAGTTTGTTTAATGTTTTTATTTTATTATTATAAGAGTAACCTAAAAAATTTATACTTTAAAACCTTGACACCTCACGTATATCTTTATTTAGCAACCAATGTTAAGTAACCTAGTTAAAATGTATACTTATTTTAAAATTCCCAAAAATGTATATTTTTAAAATTCCCAAAATGTATACTTTTTTATACTAGGTGTTCACAGTATATCATTATATATTTTTGTAAAAACTCTCTATTTATGTTCTCAGGAAAGTAAAATTAAAACTATTTAAACTATGTACTTAAAGTGAAAACTCACATAAAAGTTAATAGGCTAGTGCTTCTTCTAATGATTTTAGAAAAGGAAAGAAATTAAAATAATAATTTTGCACTTATCCCAGCTCATAAAAGTAATTACTATTAGCAACGGTTGTACGAAGATTAAAACTTTATATTCCAGGATTGCAAATGTAGCCGTAAGCCACTGTAAATATTTAGCATAATTTTATTTTCAAATTGTTTTTGTTTAATATTTACATAGCATAGCATATACTAACACATCAACCTGCTTCCTCTGTAACTCTCTCAATGGTTAATTCAAGTAGAAAAGTAAGCAGAATTTAATTAATTAAGCAATAATCACTTATTGTATTTTCCAAGCCTCATAAGTTCTTTACAATAATACAGGATAGCTTTTAGAGAATAAAAACAATTAATAAGAATTTTTGTGATAAACTGCTAACCAAAAATATTAATTATATGGTATTAAATTGTTGATAAAACAATGCTCTTTTAAGCTATTATAATGAGCCACCCTTGATCCATTAAAAAACTTACTTAAGACCATTTATACCATTTCGCAAACTTTGGACGACTCTGTACAGGCTATAAAAACAAAAGACAGCCGCATTTATTTTTCCGTTACTACCTAAAATTAATATAAATAAGTTAATAAAATTCGTCGTGTTATCGCATTCATGGCACTCTAGATTAAAAATATAAAATTATTAGAGGTTAGAGTCAAAAATGTTTTGGATTTACAATCCTAGGAATGTATCATCAAGATTTAAGGGATATTTTTCTAATTCCTGTGTCTTACAGCTGCTAACAAGCTTGTCTAACAGCTGACGTCAATATAATGTAAATCGAAAACATAAAAGCGCTTACCGCCATGACAAATGACATAACAAAATAATATAACCTTAAAATGGCAACTCCAGTTTTAAAACAAAAATGCGCAATATCTTTAATGGCAGGTAAATTAATCCTTCACATGGTTTCCCACTCATACTATTGTTATTGTTCTTAGTATACATTTAGTCAATTTTGTTTGACTTTTAACCTCAAATTCGGCTATATTTCCCTCCTTGTTTTTCATCCTGTTAGACAGTGGTTAGACATTTGCCGACGCCGCTAACAACCGCTGTGAGCTGCTGTAAGCAGCTAACAAAAAAATATCCCTTTAGAGTGTGTACCAAATTTTAGATCGATCGGTCGCCAGGAAGGGGGTCCGATCCAATTACTAAATATAACCCAAATAATATCAAACAAATAAATACATAAACAGGTCAAGCAAGCAAAAACCGTTTAATTAAAATCGGAAAGGGCCTCTCATAAATAAAATGAAAATGTCCTTGCTAACTTTGATCTTATTAATTCTTGACACCCTTTAGGTATTTTCCTCTATATTAAAATTCCTTTAATAGAAAATTATTATTGACGATTTCGGTTCTTCTAAAACCAGGTTTCTTTCATCATGACCGACCATAAAAACACAACTTGTTTTTAAAACTTTTGACCACAAAATATGTCCGGGTATTACCACTCTATCATGTAATGATTTCCCAGAAGATAAAACTCGCTTAGGTTTCGAAAAGTTTTAGAAAGTTCAAAGAAAACTAATCCGAACCAATCTTATAAAAAAATGATAAAAAGTGCTTCTTACAGGAATATTTATGATCAAGATTACCGATAAATATTATACAGGGTGTCAAGAAAGAGAAGTCGTAAATAATAGGGGTAATAGAGTAAGCCAAGTCAGTAGTATATGGTAAATCCAGAGTAAGTTTAAAACATACTCTGGATAAATTTAAGCAAGAGCTCTTATGTGTTTTTACAGCACAACTCTATTATATGGTTCTAACAAACAAAGTTGTAAAATTTAGCGGGTCGTTAAAAACGGGCTAAAACGAACATCTTGAAGGGTCGTTCTGTGAAAATCCGTGGATTTTATAGGGACGGTTTCATGGCTTAAAAATAAAATTAAGGCAAAGAAAGATTAATTAAATTATTTTAAATAGAAAATGGTATTTTTTTCTAACAGTATTTAAAATATCAATAATCAGGGCTATCCTAGGGTGACTTGCGCCCAGTGCAAAAATTATTGGGCGCCAATTGACAAAAAATTTAATGACTTGTGACTTGTGACAGTTGTGATTTCTTATATATATTTTTAAGTCTCCGAAATATGACCACTTAAATTTTAAAAAATAATAGATATATTTAATATATAATATACAGGGTGTTTTTAAAAGGTCTGTACAAAATGCTACCACAAATTCCTTGGACCAAAATACGACGATTTAACCCAATTTACCTTAGTTAAAAAGTTGTTCGTTTGCAAGAGACAGGGTGTCAAAGTTTTTATTTTACTTTAGATATTTTTAAATATTATACTTATTATAAAACATTTTTTGGGGAATTGAACTGTGCTAATATTTTTGTGGTAAAATGTAGAGTGAGCCACCTGCAGTCTATAGTTTAGGTTCAAAGGGTCTTTTTATGCCTTGGTATATTAAAATTTTAGAAAATAATTTTTATTTTTGCATATTTTTGTCACCAAAAAGGTATACCTAATAAATATCGCTACAAGCAACCGTTTTTGAGATATTAAAAATAAACTTTTATTTTATACAAAAGTTACTAAAATTATATTATACTGAGGCAAAAAAAAGTTACGACACTTTACACCTAAGCAGTGGGCTGCAGGTCGCACCCTTTACATTTTACAAAAAAACATTAGCCCATTTCTGATTCCCCATCCTAAAAAAGCTCTTAATACTGAAATGAAATAGAAATTTTGACACCCAGAGTTTTTAGATTGTGGAACCTGCTGCCCGCGGAGGTCTTTCCTTCCCCCAGGATCAGAAAAAAAAATTGAAAATTCACTGTACAAATTGATTTTTAGATAATTTTTTTATGTTAAAAAAGAAAAAGTTATAGCCTTTTAAAATGTGGACATGTTAAATTGGCCGCACTGTACATACAGGGAAGCACCAAAAAGTGCGACCTTTTAGAGAAATTTAAAGTAGTGGTGGTGGTGTCACATAAAAATTAACATTGGATCTGAATAAAACAATACTAAGTTTTGTTATAATAAAATAAAACGTCTGGAAAGTTATCAAAATAAATTATTGTTTTTTTAGTTTGATCCCGTGTTTTACTTATTATCAACTTATAAACATAGGTATGTTGAGTTAAATCTTAATATTTTGGTACAACGAATTAGTGTTTCCTCTGCGTACCTTTAATAAAGGGACACCAATATCCAATTTTTTTATTTAAAACATTTCATATTTTAACAGTGGGCGTTTTTATTTATACAGTTTCAATCTCTTTACACATTACCACAGCCAAATCGCCATGTTGCAATAATTCATTAACATAGGTGTATGCATGGTTGCCGCGTTTTAGGAGTAAAATCGAAATGAAAAAATGTGTTAAATTACTAAAAAGAGGTTTTTAAAGATGTTCCTAAAATATTATGTGCCAATTTAGTGTTATATCAAGAATTTTGCGCAGAAAGAATGCAAAGTATAGTAAAACTAAGGATAGTTTAAATGTCAAATTTGATGATGAATATCTTGAGAATGAAACATTTCCGACTAAAATATTCTTTCAGATTCATGATCAGCGCCTCATAAAACCCCGTATACCTAATTTCGTTAAAATCGAAGTTGCCGAAACTTTCTAGACATAGACAATTACCATTTTTATTTATAGAGTAAACTTAACATCATTCTTGCAAACATATTTAAGATCATTTGTATTAGTTTATCTTGTAATTAATCTTGGATTTCAAAGCTTTGCCCTGTCTTGGAAAATGCTGGGTGATCCAGATAGTGAAGGAAAAGCACATTGTCTAAGACGGGTAAATTAATGGAGAACAAATCTACGAAACGGTGTTATAGTTTATAGTCTAGTCGACAAGTTCTAAAACGTAAAAAATAGGGCAATTATTTAGAAACCGGACTCATCGCCGATTTTAATAAAATTGGGCATAGAAGAGTTTTTTGGGACGCTGATCACGAATCTAAAAGAATTTTTAGTCGGACATGTTTCTGTTCTTGAGATATTCATTATCAGACTTGATAACCAAAACTAACCTGAATTTACTATTTTCAATCAAGAGTTGGGAATTCTTTTTGCAAACAACTCTTGATTGAAAGCTAAATTGAAACTCAATATTTAATTTCCACATCTAAAAACCCCATTTATCTATCTATTTTACACATTTTTATCATAAAATTGCAAAGCTTTACTTTCAATTCTTTTGATCGCAGTAGCGATACTCGAAACGGCTCATTTTATCGATGTCAAACAAGAGTACCTTTTTTTAGCAAAAGGTTTAAACTACCCAAAAACATATTTTTTGTGTCTTCACCATACAGGGCGTCAAAAATATTATCAATAATGTGCGAAAACTAGTCCGTCTCTGGCAAACTAAAGAAGCGACATAAGTTTCAAGGGCACTATTTTAAGAGGTCTTTACTAGTAGTATGCATCGTACTAAAAATATTATCAAATTATACAGAGCGCTTTAAAAGTTATTCACGAAAAATCGCTTCTAGCTGCCCCCTTTAGGGGATCATATCTCCGCAGGGGGCTTAAACGGGAAAAATTTTATAGGAACTTGTCGTGTTATTTTCATCTGTTCCATACGTGTGCGACAGATTTCCCACATTTTCCCGGACACCCTATATATATATATATATATATATATATATATATATATATATATATATATATATATATATATATATATATATATACATATATATATATATATAAATATATATATATAAATATATATATATATATTTATTTTCATGCTTTAGCTTGTAAATTTTACATTTTTATTTATAATTTTTATTTATAACTTGCCCTGTATAATACCAATTGGAATAAAATTTTGTGTTTATTAGTTTTGGACCATGCAACCAGTTTTTCCGAAATTTCGTAATTTATAAATTTTTGGTTCATTTATCCTCTTGTAACACCTATCCTGGCGCACACTGTATTTTTGTTTATCTAAATACAACGTAATAGTCAATCATCCAATTACTAAAACTACTCAGTTGTTAAATAAAGTTGCTTCTTTTAAAAACAGTTCTTGCTGTGGATCCCATAGGGACCATACTGGACTTTTATTTCACTACCGGAAAATTTAAAACAAAGAGGAAATTGCACAAGGATTCGCTTTGTATTTTTATTGCAGTTTATTAAACAAATCACCCTCTGCGAGCAATTTTTAAACGGCTAACGCTGAATAAAAATTCTAAATTTTTGTTAAGTGTGTTTCGCTTAAAATGTTTAATTTGTAAAGTTCACATAATTTGAAAACAAAAGCTTTAAATGCCACACTAGAGCTTCAATTAAAAATGCATTATTTTATGCTTCCCATTACTAAATCCATTATTTTATTTTCATTTCATTTTAGGTATCTTTTTCCTACCTGACAATTTAGAAAAATCTGACTTTTTAACTTATACTTTATATTGAAAATAAACTTGTAAGTAACTATTGTTACTGACTTTAAAATCCAATAAAACACATTTTTTCCACGACCGTTAAAAAAATTCTGTGTAAGTCTAGTTTCACATAAGATGTACAAAAACGCCTTACGCCATGCGTACACGCCGCGCCTGCATATTAAAGTTTACATTACTTTTAACAGATAAGGCGTAGGGCGTAGGGCGTAGGGCGCTCGTACGCCTCATGTGAAACGGGACCAAAGATCAATGCATACTAGGCGCTCAGGTCTCGATTCGCTTGCGGTTCGGTCAGATATTTTACATGCTATTTAAATGTCATTCAAAGGTCATTCATTGAAAAATCATGTAAAATATTTGACCTGACCGTGAACGTAAGAAGATCTGGAGCTACTTAAATCCCGGTATACATGAGACGTACGAACCCCGTGCGTCCTATGCCTGAGAAAAAAATGCATTGAAAGTAATGTAATGCGTGTAAAAGGACATAGGGGCGTTCTTACGTCTCATGTGTAACGGGATTAAGGACTGTACTGACTGAAATATTTTATGGTAAATAGCGTCTTAAAACCAGGGGCGTACTCACATACGTATTTATACCGACGGATGAGCATGTTCGGCGGATAAATCCGCATATGTGTAGTCGCATGCTCGCCAGATATGTACTCCTCGGAATCTAAAGTGGCTACTCACATACGTATTTGTACGGCGGATTTGTCTGGCAAGCATGTCCGGCGAACAAATCCGCATATGTGTAGTCGTATGCTCGCCAGATATGTCCTGCTCGGCGCTCTAAAGTGGCTTTTTTACATACGTATTTGTACGGCGGATTTGTCTGGCAAGCATGTCGGGCGAACAAATCCGCATATTATGTGTAGTCGTATGCTCGCCAGATATGTCCTGCTCGGCGGTCTAAAGTGGCTTTTTACATACGTATTTGTACGGCGGATTTGTCTGGCAAGCATTATCGGCAGACACATCCGCATATATGTAGACGTGCGTTCGCCGGATATGTCCTGCTCGGGAAGTCTGTCGTTCAAGACGACGATTATCCACATACGTTAATTTCACAACATTCCCAGGCAATATAATAGTATATATAATAATTGCATTGTGTCTGAATGGCTCTCGATAAAGACAACGTGTTCTAAAACGGTTACATAAGAATAAGATTTTGTATTTAAATTTACAAGAATAAAATAGGTACTTTGCCTTTGTTTATTTTTAAAATTCAAAATACATTTTTATTTTTTTCTTAATAAGTTTTACTTACAGGAGCGCTATTAGGGGGAAGAGGGGAATAGAAGGTGGGGCGAAAAACAAGTTGATTTTAAATTTACGTTTAGAACGTAAGAACTTTGAAAAACCAATATTGCATGTCTTGATCACTTCCTTTATAATTTTCGACTAAATCGTCAAAGAAATATCTGAAAACTAAAGAAAAAATACTTGCAGCTGGTGATTTAAATGCGGTATATTTATAGTTGTATGTTTGCTACGTAAACATAAATACATAGTCACTTTTAGTCCATAACCCTTTAATCTTTAGAAAATCGCTAGAGAAAACAGCATAAATGCGCATCTTTTGAGTTTTTTTAAAGGTAAGAAAAAATGTGACTTGCTGGCCAAATTTTTTTTATGCGTTCGTGTTCAGATGGCAAAAATACGTTAAAAACCATTCATCACCTCTTTGAGTCCGCAACCATTTTTTTACAGTAGTGTAATTAATTTTTTAACCCAGGTTTAAGGCTTGATCTCTCAAAAAAACCTTAATTTATGTAAATATTCTCCCAACCTTAACTTAAATTAACATTTACTGGAACGTCGAAAATTCACTTAATTGCTTCATGAAAAGTAAATATTTTACTCTATCTATATTCACAGCCTGCTTCTAAAATGCTTGAGTGTTTATTTTGAATCTAAAAATTATTTCTTTATTTAATATTTTGCTTTTGACTTTTTTTAAAGTTGTTACCTATTATGTTTTTACTATTTCTACAGCAAAATATCCATAAACGCAACTTACTAAATATTGTAAGAATTATCTAAAGCTAGTTATTTGGGTCTCTAAAGAACCACTACAAATTTTATTTTATGTACCTAATTTATAATTCTAAAACAAACTAAATAATACACTGAATTGTATCCGCAGTTGGTTTCTTGTGAAACATTTTTTAAATATTAATACTAAATAGAAAAAAAAATGATTTTTAATGTTTTAATAATTACTAGTGCATTATTCTACAATTGTTTCGCCTTTCTAGGGCTTCATCAAGAGTAATTCGTATACTAAATTTAAAAAAGAGAAATATTTACAAACAGAACCATTTAACACGTTTTTCCTAAAAAGTTCTATAAAATATTATTAGGGGTTTTTATTATGCGGCCCAGATGTGGTAATAAATTTATTTATAATTGGCATATCTGCAGAAATTTATTTGATCATTGATAGAAAGAGTTGTATTGTCTATAAGTGATTTTTAATTTCTAGTTGTTTATATAAATTTATTTTTTACCTTTGTTTTCTCCATGGAGTATAGTTTAACATTATTAAGATCTATAAAGTGGTTTTGTTCTATACAATGTGTTGAAATGCCTGTGTTTTTTTAAACCATTTAAAATTGATGTTTTGTGTTCTTTTATTCTGTTTTTTATGCTCCTTCCACTTTGACCAATATATTCCGCATTACAGTCTGCGCAATTAACTTTATAAACCCCTGACATATCTAATTTTTCTGTTTTGTCTTTATTGTTAACTAATAATCTACCTAGGTTACTCTTATTTACAGACACCGTTTTTACAGCCTAACTTATCTAGCCTATTGGATACATTATTGCTGATGTTTGGTATATAATTGATAAACTTAAAATTATTGTTTTTTGGTTCTATAATACTATAAAACTCTTTAGCAATTAACTTTTGTTTTTTTCTTTGTGTTCAATAATGCAGAGTTCTTTGTTAAACTAAATAATTGTCTTAGCTTTCGTTGTATTAAGCTTCTATGTTTATTGCGTTTTGTTGAGATAATTGCTCCCCTATGTGCAGTTTTTAACGTTCAGTGCGTTGGAGAGCAATTTCTTTTTAAGTACGAGTAATTTTCTTTAGGATATAACCATAAAAATACACATTCTTGCATTTAAGTTAAGGATTTTGTTAGGTAAAAAAGAAAAAAAATAACTTATAGCTATTTAAAACACAATTTTTAATTTTACTGAAGTAAACACATTATACAGGTTGATTCAAAAATTGATCACGAAATCTTGAGGAGGTGATTCTACTTGACAAAATAAGGGTAGAGCTTCATATAATTTTTTTAAATGTCATTCGTTTTCGAGTTACAAGCCGTCAATGTTCAATTTTTATTTTGCTTTTCGTAATATTGCATTTATTTTTTAACCAATCCAGTT
This sequence comes from Listronotus bonariensis, assembly GCA_014170235.1. NCBI lineage: Eukaryota > Metazoa > Arthropoda > Insecta > Coleoptera > Curculionidae > Listronotus > Listronotus bonariensis. The sequence continues at coordinate 5,378 of JACEGR010002484.1, read as the reverse complement.
GATATTTGGCAAACGAATCGAGCTTTGCAGATTCTAAAATTTTTAAGACAAAGTACTTCTTTAAATACCGCCAGAGGGCACTTTACTCTAAAACTTAAAATTTATTTACATCATAACTCTTTATTTTGACAGAAATCGTAAGCTAGGGCGCCATTTTATAGAGGAATTAAAACTTAAAACATAAAGTAATTCTTATTAAAGTCAATAAACCTCACCGTCTAGGCACCAATAGACATCAAAGCTTTCATCATTTTATTCAAATTACCTACATATATGCAGGGTGTCCAGTAACTCAACCGATAAACTTTACGGGACAATTTTCCAACAGAAAATAAGAAAAAAACTTTCTATAAACATATGTCCTAAACGTCTTAGTTTTTCGAACTACGGTGTGTTAAATATATATATATATATATATATATATATATATATATATATATATATTCTTAAATTTTTAACACTCCATAGTTCAAAAACTAAGACGTTTAGGACATATGTTTATATAAAGTTTTTTACTTATTGTTTGTTGTAGAATCGTATGGGTAAGTTTGTTGATTGAGTTACTGGACACCCTGTATGTATGTGGGTAATTTGATTGAAATTAATGAAAACTTTGATGCCTATTGGTGCCTAAACGGTGAGGTTTTTAATAAGGAGTACCTTATTTTTTAAGTTTTTGATTATCCATAAAATGGTGCCCCCAGCTTTGCGATATCTGTCAAAATAAAAAAGTAATGATGTAAATAAATTTTAAGTTTTAGGTAAAGTGCCCTGGCGGTATTTTAAAAAACATACTTTTGTCTTAAAATTTTAGAATCTGCAAAGCTCGATTTGTGTGCCAAATATCAACTGGATTGGTTAAAAATAAATGGAATATGGCGAAAAAACCAAAATAAAATTGAACTTTGACGGCTTGTAACTCGAAAACAAATGACATTTTGAAAAAATATATGTATGAAGCTCTACCTCAATTTGTCAAGTAGAATCACCCTTAAGTTTAATGATCGATTTTTGAATCACCCTGTATATCAATAATAATGGCAGCTTCGAAAAAAAATGGTTTCTTTTTTAAGCCAGAAGTGTTTTAGTGGCAAGAAAAAAGATGATCGTTTCATAGAACTAAAACTGAAGTATTACCAATTAAAGTATGCATGTATTAAGGGTGAAAGAAACTTGAAAATTTTTAGGAGAAAGAAAAAAGATAAAGAAGAAAAAGAAAAATGATTCATAAACACGGCTTATTTCTGTAAGCCTATTATTAAGGTGTAAAAAATATATTCAAGTTCTCCCCTATGGCTCAAGGGATACGAGCGTTGACTCGTAGCGATAGGTCCCGAGTTCAATTCCGGATAGATTCATACCTTTTTTGTTCTAGAAAATGATTTATACATTTTTAATTTTTATTTTTATTGTTCACAATTTAATTTCTCAGACAAATAATTTTTCACTTTTAAAGAATTTTAAGTTATATATATCTAACTGCTGACTTTAATGCTTATTGGGTCCATGTGACAAAATAGTTTAGTAAAGTGTCACTTCAATTATAGGCCCTTGATAAAGTGGCAATCCAGCCAGGAAACGTTAGAATAAATACAATAGTGGTTTTATTTGCCTGTCCCCATTTTGCTATACTACTCCAAATTGTTTTTCCCAAGGGTGCTATTAACTAAATTATAATATTAAAACTACAAAACCCCAATGCTTATGGCACAGCAAAATACATAATTATTAAGGTTAGATATACTTTAACTATTTTTCGGCAGTTTTTAATAGTTTTTAAAAGCAAAGCCGGCGGACGGCGGTTTCTATCAATAAAATATTAAAAACCGCCAGTAATAACAAATTAGTTATAATTTTCGACGGTTTTCATATACGTTGATATAAAAAACCGCCGGACGGAGGTTTTCTTCTTACAATTGAGCAAAACCGCCGGCGGTCGTTTAGCCAGTGCCTAAAAACCAAGATCTGATAAAGCGCATCTAAACTTTTTACCTAAAATGTGGTGTTGTCATATTATAGCAGCTTGTAAAAAGATACCATGATCTAGTCCTTCGGACCTTCAATTTTTTTTTGTAAGGCTGTGACTGACCTTGAATTGACCTTGACCATGACCTGATATGGTCCAACTGACCTCAGATTCGGATTCAGCGACCCCAAAACATAAAGAAACCATATTTTTATTTCCCCGCTGAAACTTTTTTAGATTTGTGTGGCTGTGTATTTAAAAGGTGCAATTCTTTGTACTAACCCAGAATACATACAGGGTGTTCATTTGAAAACTTTCCACTCAAGTTATCTTCGAAACGAGACAGATTTGAGAAAATCGCCGAAATACGCCGAGTTTTACAGAGCAAAGACACCTTTAATCTTGTGGGCGTCACATTTGAAAGTAACCTTAACTGGCATAAACACATTGTATCTATAGCCACGGCAGCTTCAAAAAGCTTGGATTTCTCTTTCGAGCCAAAAAATATTTTTCCCCTTCTAATTTATACACTTTGTATGTGTTCCAAATCCGACCTCCCTTGGAGTATTGTTCTCATATCTGGGGCATGGCGTCCCCCACAACCCTAAGCATTCTTGATTCTATTCAAAGAAGAGCTGTTCGTCTCATTAATGATCCTTCACTTACAGAAAGGCTTCCCTCTCTTGCACATCGTCGGGCTGTGGGGGATTTATCGCTTTTTTATAGGTACTTCCATGGCTTCTGCTCTGAAGAGTTATCCAGTATTGTTCCTCCACTTACGGTTCCCAACAGAGAAACCCGTGGTTCCGCGCGTATGCATCCCTATACGGTCCAACTGGACAGGCCCCGAACTTCCCACTTTGTTCGTTCTTTTATCCCTGGAGTTTCTAGGTTGTGGAACCTGCTGCCCGCGGAGGTCTTTCCTTCTCCCCCAAATCTTCAAATATTTAAGTCCCGTGTCAATAAACTCCCTCTTACATCGCTTAAGACACCCACGGTACGTTAGTATTTAGGCTTTTAGCCTTCGTGGTTTGTCCAAAGATAAAAAAAAAAAAAAATATTTATTGAGGGGGAACGTTTTTTACAAAAATTGGACGGTGCCCCTTAACCCCTTAACCACCAGGGCCACCACCCCAAAATTCTTAAATGAGAAGGCAGGTCGAGTGATACATCATTTTAAAGCTCCTGATGAGTACTTTGTAACCCTAGAATATGAAGTCAATATCTTCACCTATTACAAAATGGCGGTACTTTAAAAATTACCTAAATACCTGATTTGATGGTCATATTTCCGAAACTAATAAAGTTAGATGTACTTAATGTGGTATTTTCCTAAAGCTCATTTAAGGATCTTTTTAATAGTAAAATAATATACAGGGTTCTTAAATAAAAAAATATGTCTTTTTTTCTTCTACCCTGTATATTACTACCAGTATCACCATTAAAAAGACCTTTAAAAGAGCTTTAAGAAAACACCACATTAGGTACATCTAACTTTATTAGTTTCGGAAATATGGCCATCCAAATCAGGTATTTAGGTAATTTTTAAAGTACCGCTATTTTGTAATAGGTGAAGATATTGACTTCATATTCTAGGGTTATAAAGTATTCTGTCAGGAGCTTTAAAATGATGTATCACACGACCCGCCTTCTCATTTAAGAATTTTGGGGTGGTGGCCCTGGTGGTTAAGGGGTTAAATGGGCGCCGTCCAATTTTTGTAAAAACGTTCCCCTCAATAAATATCTTGACGTGTTTCGGCGATTTTCTCAAATCTGTCTCGTTTCGAAGATAACTTGAGTGGAAAGTTTTTAAATGAACACCCTGTATAAACATAAGATAAAAATTACGTGTTACGTAAGCATCCATATACGGTGCAACTGGACAGGCCCTAAACTTCCAGTTTGTTTATTCTTTACATCCTAGAATTTCTAAAATGTAAAACTGCTGATCTAAATCTTCTACTATTTAAGTAACGTGTTAAAAATCTTGTTGATAAAAAAACGATTTTTAATTTAAAAGGAAAGCATTTTAAAATACGATAAAGAAAATTACTTTTTGTCCATTTCTTACTTATTTTTCGTGTTTTTAAAGAAAATATTTAATAGCACAGGGAGAGGAAATTATTATTTTTTTGTGCCAAAATAAATATTGACGGGATTAATTTGGGATAACTTCAAGCTTGTTAAGTTTTTGTGTCATAGAAGGCGCGGGATTTATAGAAATTTATAATTGGTCTTGCTTTTAAGGCCTAAAATTCGCTTTTAATTTTGGATTTTATAACAAAGTACCTTAGTCTTTTAAATAAAAAGGTGAGATCCTACCAACATTAAAAATTAAAATGTTTTATTTTATTATGAATTTTGGTATTTCTGTCATTTAAAAATGAAAAACACTAAAAATGTCGACCGTAATGTAGTATTAGTTCAATATTTAAATGGGTTGATGTCGAGTTTCTTTTTTTTCTTTATTATGTATTGTACATCGATGTTGTTGAGAGAAACTTAATGATAAATTTTAATAATCATTAAATATTTTATACTTTAATTATTGCTTTACATAATTTTTATTTAAAAAATATATAACCATAGATGTGCAAATTATGAGATTCTCAGATAATAATAATAATAATAATAATAATAATTTATTGGTGTTTGCATACAAAGGTATTTACACAGGTCAATTAAAAGAAGTAATAATAACAGTAGTAAAATATACAATAAAATAGTAGTAAAAAATATACAATAAAAAGTGGTAAAAAAGAGGTAGTATAGGCATTTGTCGTATTAAAAAGAAAAACTCAAGTAACATTGTAGTAACAAAAAAACGCGTTAAAAATTATATAAAATAAATAATGTAAATTAATATTAAATAAATAGACATGCACTTTAGCGAAGACAAACAACAAGTTAAAAACGATAATTTAAAAATTCATGTAAATCATAGAAGGCCTGTCCAATGAGAAATTCTTTAATTTTACTTTTGTACTGTTTGCCTGAAAGACTTTTAGTTGAATAGGAAGTTTGTTGTAAAATTGGATGGCCAGATATCCTGACCATCCTGACACCTCTTTAGACGCCAAAGAGCTGGCACCAAACTCTGCGAATTGCGTGTATTGTAGGAGTGTACATCTTCAGACCGCGTAAATTTTTCCAGATGTTGCTTGATAAAAACAAGATTCTCGAGTATGTAGAGTGATGGCAGAGTAAGTATCTTGAGGTCCACAAAAGCACTCCTACAGTCGGCTCTATAAGGCAACCCGGCAACTCGAACTGCCCTCCTTTGCATCCGAAAACCTCCGCAGCCCCCGGGCTATGTCCCCACACTATGACGGCATAACTCATTAGAGAGTGAAAAAGTGGAAAATAGGCCTGCCTTTAAAATACCCTGAGACACGCAGTCAGCAATGCCACG